>JACJUM010002929.1:9159629-9462677 GCA_020976665.1 Heortia vitessoides
CCCGACAAGAATGATCCAATTTGCTACGGTCGTTCTGTATTGGCGGCGTACTGCGGTTTCACCCGTACTTCCCATTCTAATAAGAATAAAACATAATAGAAGTTACCAAGTTACTCCTTATAACATCAGCATTCTTAAATGCGATCGTTAAAATCTATCCTCAAATAGATAGATTTTGACCGCTTCGTTTTGTTTTGAATGAACATAGTTCCATGGCCTATTTTAAGTAGTTCAATTATATCTGTGTAAGTTTTAATATATATTATGGCGAAATTCCATAAAAGACAATCAGAAGTTATAGTATTCCTCATCCTCTCTACTCTACACAATCATCGTGCGTAGAGTTATTATTAGGGCTCTGGATTTCCTTAGTTTTTTTGTACTACTTATTTTGTCCACATAGATATTTTTTCCATTTGTCTGCTAAATTCAAGAAAGGGGCAATTTTTTCCATAATTTGTAAGGAGGGCAGGTGTAAGGGCCATAGTACACGGCGTTTTTTAACCGCGCCGACGACGCGCAGATGACGCGCGTATATGCGCTTCAAACGCAATTCGAACGCAACCTAGTAACCTAAGTACGTACCTTACGTACTAGTACCTAGTACGCAACAAGCAGCGTCCACGGCGCCGAAAACGCGCGTTTCTGAAACGCGCGTCGTCGTCGCGTTTAAAATACGCCGTGTACTATGGGCCTAATAGCATTTGCCTTTTAAAACACTTAGTACTAGGGCCACTCTGCTGTTATCCATCGATCGAATTTCACGTAGCAAAATACTAAGCCCATACTAAATAAACATAACCAATAGAACGTTTCAATATAATGAAAGCGTAATGTATGTTTTTTCTATAGAAGTAATAAGCCATAGTAATAATAAAATCCTGCATTGTACTAATAGCATCGTTGTTTGACAAAATAATTCCATTCTCAGTTTGATTCCGCCGGTGTTATTCGGAAATATGTTTTTAAAACTCCGGTTTCGCGCTGTGAAATATATTCTGAAGCTTAACGGAACGGAATGACTCAGTCTTGTTTCCGTAGCACTTGCAAATGGCTAGTTAATGAATATAATTAATTTTTATGGTTTAACGCGCTAATAAGGTGAAAATAAGTGACCTTAAGAGTTGTCTAGAACATGATCACATTATTGTAAGTCGATCTAAATTTATAATATGCCGAGGATAGTGTTTTTTGTTACGATATGAATGAAAAAAAACGACTACAATTTAAGCAAGATTTGTTTTTCACGTATTTACTGAATTACAGTTTTCTTAAATTGTGTTTGTTAAAAGTTATCAGGACCAGGTTTGTATGGAGTCCAGAATTTTGTATTTAATAAATGTATTACGTAATACTTCTAGCAAGATTGATGGTTTAGAGGTTAGAAATCTAAGAACGGTATTAAAACTCCCACAGTGACGGTTTCAACGGGGAAAAAATGTACTATGTACCCAGGCTATGGCAAGGCGGGCTGATGTCATCTGCATATTTCACTCCCTAAGGGAGTAACATGGGGGTGAAATTTTAGTATGAAACATTGCTTTGTTTTTGAAGATATTTTAATAAAATTCAGCATAAAGGTTATTCATTGCAAGTCATGAAACACGTGTGAACATCTTTTCCTTAATCATCCCTTGAGAGTTAAAAGTTCTATCAATGAAAGCGGGTGAAACTACGGGGCACTGCAAGTTTTAAATTTATTTTGTCCAAGATGATTTTCTAAACTACTGAACAGATTTTAATACATTTTGCTTACTATGTACAATTCGTTCCTACTTAGGAGATAACAAAAAGAGGTATAAACTATACTTTAAACCTCAATTTATAGTCGTAATATTTTTATTTAAGACTGCACAACGTCTGCCTGGTCAGCTATTTAAATTATATATCTAAAAATATGTACGCAGACAAAAAGTCGACTGAACACAAATCATTACTAAATATCAATTGAAAGGTAATGCGCCAATGAAACAATGAACTCATTGGAAGGCAGAGTACAACATTATGTGAACATTAATCAACTGGTCAAATCAATATGGCTGCCGATGCCGCTCTGATAACAGACTCCCGATGAAAATTCACAGCATTCAACTCTACTATAATGTTAGGTTACATTTAAATTGAATTATAGTGTCTCTTCTGGCTGAGTGATTGTTTGTAACTTTTGTTTATTTCTTACAAGTCAAACTTCTTGCGACTTAATTTCGCATCACCTCTCTCGGGAGCTAAGTTTTCCCGGCATAAAACTTGCATATACCATTTCTGATTGCTATAATATGATACCTTAGTGATAAAGAAATCTACCGCACGGGAATCATATAATTTTCCGAGGTAAAAGTATTCTATATGATTCATACATAATTGGAGATAATCTCGTACCTCTGTGTCAAAACACACTTTAACTTCTCAGAGAAAAAACACATATGAATCTAATAAATGACCTATGCTGCACAAGATAAGATCTAAGCCATCGGGCCCGTCAATAATATGGATTTAATTATTTTAACTCCAATAAAATATTCTGGATACAATATATTTATTAAAGCAACATTAACAATTGAACGTAACAGACTCCCAAACATCAAGTGGAAGTGTATTGTTTGCTAAAACCGCGGGCATGCCACAGAGTAAATAATTGCCAGGAACGTTTTCCTGTTACTACATGCCGTTGATACATAGGTGGTAAAATTATTGACGACCAATTTTATGCTGTGGTATGATATACATATATACAACTGTGCGCAGTCAATCCTCTTATGTGTAGTATTCTCAAACGGTGGCCACTCAAGCCGATATCAGCGTTTTAGAGGCGCCCTTAAGTGATCGCTGTCGGTCTCGATCCGATCCCGCCAAATTTACGTGTCCTAAAAATGCGCAAGCGACACAGCTTTAAAGGCTCGTTAAAAAAAGGGTTTTCAGGCCACTATGAAGATGTGGGAATATTTGAACTTATATAAGTTGCCATATATATGTGTTTTAAATTAATAAAGTCCTCAACTAATAGTATTTTATGTTTTTAAATGCGTACAATTTGTTACATACATCAAAACAGTTATTGTGACAAAGAAAGTTTTATTTAACTGTTCTAAACTTAATAGTTAAACCTTTAGGTTAAGGTTTCTCTAAACCTAAATCGTGTGGTACCGGCAGACAAGAATAATACTTCCTTCTGTACCAGGTGTCGTAAGAGGCGACTAAGCTACAGAACCGACAGATAGCGGTATATTCATCCGAGACAGTGTAACTTAAATATACAGGATGGGGATGGGCAACAGCATTCTCGTCGCGAAAGCTGCACTCAGTGATTGCCAACACGCGCGGCAATTATGGGCAAAATTCCCCTTCTTTAGGGAAACCTACGTCCAGCAGTGGACTTCCAATGGCTGTAATGATGATGATTAAACCTAAATCTATCTTTGACTTTTTATTTTCAACTTAATGAAAAAATGGAGCTCCTTTATTTCCTCAGCGTATTAATATAATTAGCGTGAAGTGATTAACTTAACAAACGAGTTACTAATGTGATTGGTTTTTTTTTCTTATACATCATTAACGATCATTCGTTCACCAGCATGAAACCGATCGAAGATTGCTCGAGACCGTGCGGGGAAAGATTTAGCGATAACCGATTTTGCTAATTGGTGTACTTAATTGAACGCCATTTCGACGAGTGCTAAGGCTTATATTGCATATCGAGTTTCATTGAAGTTTACTTCGTCAATTGATGTAAATTTTGTTAAAATAAGTATAATTTAATATCATTGCTCCATCAAATCATTCATAATGTTCAGTATTTTATGTAAATTTAGTAAAAAAATATATTAGTATTAGTAGCAAACTTTTAAAAATATTTGTAAAAATTTTCGTTACATTCTCAGCATTTTGTTAGTTTGTTGGACTACTCAGATGTTAATTCGAGCGCCACCGGAGGGAAAAAAAACAACGAGCTGCACTTACATTGTTAATGTATGCAAGCAAATGGTCAAAAATAACTCATAATAAATGTCTAGTTAACTTAACCATGGGATATAAGTATCCAGTACACAAATTACAAACCAGCGTTCACGTTAACAGCGACCAAATTCCCCGTTGCCTTGGCTGCTGTGATGAGGAATTGATAGTAAAATATAAAAAAAATATGCTTTTATTTCTATGAATCATAATTTCAAATTATGGCTCTGTGCGTAAAATAATTTTTCGTCCTTTTCGACAATTGGTGTTGCAGAATAGTCATCAATTGCTCCCAACGCTTTCAATCGCCAGATAACGTTGATTTTTTTCATCCGGAGACTTTCAGTTTGAAATGCGGTTTAAGCATAGAACAGTCACCGTATACAAATAAGTAAAATAAGTATAGGCATAGAGAAGATAGCAATCTGTCATTGACTTCCTTAATAATATATATATAATGATGAGAACTATACTATTCTTTACACTGGTCTCTTAATATGTTTGGTCTTCAGTAATGTTTTAAATAAATCTAGTTTATGTTAATATATTTTTAATACTGCATTGATTCCTTGTATCCGAGATAATATAGTTAGCGTTTAGATATCAGTCATAAGTATTACAGCCAGCTCGACCGTAAAGCTTACAACAATTATAATGAGAAATAATTCGCAATATTTTCGTATTGGGTTCTATTATTTGACTGCTTGAATAAATTTATATTTAGCATTTAAATCGAATGAGCCTACTGATCGAGGTCGTTATATGTATTTAATTTACTGAAGCACACGCATTTCTTGGTTCTTGCAAACTACACTAAGGCGCAAATGACTTTAGAGAACTTTGATCTTACGTGCCTAGATATGTGAGTACGATAAGTATACATACAAATAAATTATATAATCAATATGAGATGTATCCCGAATTAATTTAGATCTACATAGGTAGAATATGGTAAAGGTACAGTATATGGTTGACAGTAATTATTTTGTTAAATCTCGCAAAGTCGTCCTCGTTGTAAAAGATAGTGTAGTCAACACTTTACAATCCAACCTGAACATTTTATCAAATTCAGTTCACCGGTTAAGCCATGAAAGTGTAATCAACAAGCAAACAGACGGGTGGACGGACACAAACTTTCACATTAGTAAAAATAGTATGGATTTCGTTACCGTGCTTTTAGAAAGTAATTGTTTACTCTCTAGTAGCATGGTATTTGAAAATAGTTCCCCTTTTTAGTAATACTGGACTTCGGCAGTTAGAAAGTTAAACACGAGGTTAGATTATTTGAAAAGTCGGCTATAGTTGCAAAATGCATAGCAGATCTAGGTACCAGTAGTTTTTCTCAGTTGCTGAGAACAAAGGACGAAGTTTCCGATGCAATTTAATATGGCAAACTTTGTTGTTACGTGCTTCTTTAGAAACCTTAGTATGGAATAAAATATAAGCTCATGTCAGACGTCACAAAAATAAGTTTAACTATTTTAGAGACAAGGTGGAATGACGATCTGACTAAATGCTTGTCGCGCTAAGTACAACCGGTCCTATTGGAAATCTCTTGGGAAAGCTCGTGTCAAACAATGGACTTCCCGCGTTTAATACATAACATAATAATAGATATCATTGACCAATGTACAAAGCTAGATTAAACATAAATATTTACAAAACAAACAGTGCTCCGCGACTTTATCCGCGTGGACTATCTATTTCCAATAAGAATATAGCTTATAATGCTTGCCAATAGAATTTCTATTAAATTTTTTAAAGGTTTATTGGTTTTCTAGCTTTCGTGTTACAAACATACAAATTCCGCCTGTATATTAACACTAGCTATGCCCGTCACTTCCTCCGCGTGCAGTTGTTTCTTTGGGCATCATATAAACTTATATATACAAATCAATAGCCTAAATAATAAGTTTTAAGCTCCTATCTTTAACGATAGCGTTACTTCCATACAACTATTCATCCACCTCTTTTGACCCCATACAACTCTTATGTCGAATGAAAAAGTAGCCTTACTAGTCCTTTTTAAGGCTTTAGACTATCTGTGTACCAAATTTAATTACAATCGGTTCTATAGTTTAGGCGAGATAGCGTAACACACAAACAGGTAGAGTTACTTTGGGATTTATAATATAGGTAAGGATTATTTTACTCCAAAAAAAAGTTAAGCTAACAAACAAAAATACAAATCTTTTATCTTAATAAAATTAACGTCTATGTTTCAGTGCAGATAATGGTATTTTTTATTGGCTAATTTACGGCGGAGTTAATGACAGATAGGATTGCAAAGTTATCGAATAGAGACCACGCACCGGTAAACGCAGCCTAGGATGTCCACTCGCAAGGAGGGCAGACGATCCCGCAGGAATAGAACCACGGACCCGCGGTAGTCACAGACCGCATACCGCCCTTTCAATGGGTAGTAGACTACAGTTAATATGATAATTAGTGATACGGAAGAAAGTGAAATATCAAATGGTCTATATACAATTTTAAAAGGTTAATACGCAATATCATTGACGATAGTCCCATTAAGCGCGGGATAAAATCAATTATACCACTTTAACATGAGTTTAACGGCGCCCGGTAATTTATGCAAAATGAAAAACTTGCACAACAAGTCTTATTAATAAAGGGCACGCTTAACTGGAAATTAATGCCAATATCCTTCGCATGCCCCTAATTATAACTTAATATCCATACCCATAATTGGAATAAACTTATATTCAGTGAATGGCAACATTCAAAAGTGTGCATTTTGTTTAAATCAATTGTTAATTACACATCACATTCATTGTTGAACATATCAATTAAATGAGCGTAATTGTTTTTATTATTGAATAAAATGGCCATTTTGTTAAAGGCGATAAATTTATATTATGATTTTTCCGTAACGAAACGGATGAAATACATTCCTCCTTCAAATATATTCGCAGGCAGCACTGTATTTCGAGGAAATATTGGAACAGAACATAATTGAAGCGAAGCAGACTGTTATTTATCCGGAATCCATCGCATTGAATAAATCCTTCAGTAAAGGATTCTTATTGAAAACCGCGCGAGTTTATAAATTGAATGTCACACATTATCATCGAATCAGTTCTCCTAACATCTGTTATATATTTATTACCAGCGATAGAGTTGTAGTTCGGAATGCATCTGGGCATTGATTATCAACAGTTAATTGTGTATTGTGACTTCTATATATTATAATAGGTTTCAGAAAGAAGTTATATCACTCTGATCATCTTACGCTGATAATTCCAATTGGTATTATGTATATTGTCGTCTACACTGTTTCTTGTTTTTTTATGCATATGCCTTTATTCATTTACTTTGCTCTGCATCGTCGGGAATAATCAGTTAAGGTGAAAATACTAAGAAACACAAATTCTAATTCTTGCGTATTCTATATTAAATCACTTCACCAATACAATTTTAGAATAAATAATTAAAATTGCGTCTCTAATAATGTATATGCAGCTACTTTTAAAATATTGTTCAATGCAGTATTATGTAAAGTACAAAACTCGTGACAGGATGTGACGTCACCGCCCTCCCGGACCGATGTGTCGTGACGTGAAATGCTTGAGGAAAGACTGACTACATAATTACGCCGCCATTTTGACAGTGTGCCAAGACTCGAGATTTAAGCTGAGTACTCTTAATGTGGAGACGTAAAGTTTAGTAAGTCGCTGTGTGTATGCTCTTTGACGATCTCTACTGCACACACATACACACACTCAGACTTTAAGAACAAATGTGGTAGTATAGGTAACATTTAAGCTGTATTGAAATATATCAGATTTTGTACTAAATAAAATTAATTATCTGTGACATACGGTGCCGCTTGGTACCGGCAAAAAAGTACCTCCCTCTGCACGGAGTGTCGTAAGAGGCGACTGAGGTTACGGTACCGACAGATGGCAGTGTATCTACCCGAAACAGCTAATTTGAAATGCAACAGCAGCATTATTGATGTGAAACTGTGCTCTTCGATTGCTTCTACGCTTGTCCAATGCGGCAGTTATGGGGCAAAATCGCCCCTAATTTTGAAAGTTCTATGTCCAGCAGTGGGCATTCTATGGCTTATATGATGCTAATGATGACGATAAGAAGCTAATAGAAAGGAAAGTAAAGCAAGGAACTTAAAAAGAACATCCAAATTACCTTTCATAGTGATCACTTCAATTTGATCTCGATATCGTTTTGATAGCAGCCAATACACGCATTAATTTATACGTATTATGAATATTAGCTAGAAATAGATCGTCAAGTTGGCTAGTTTCCAACGATTAGTCAGATTAGTCGATTAAATTGAAACAAAACTTATATCATCATTATCATATTCATCATAGCAGCCACAATGTCCATTGCTGGACATAGATCTACCCATAAAAAGAAAATTTTGGCCAGACGTATTCGTAATCGCAGAGCGTCGCTTCATGATTTGAACTACGCTCTTTCGGATAAATATACTGCCATCTATACTTTTCGATACATCATTCGCCTCTTATGACACCTGGTTGAGGACTGTACCAGGTGTCAAAGGAGTAAGAGTGAATAGTACCTCCCTAGGTACTATTTACTCTGAGTTTTACCCATGGCTGGCAAAAGACTAAAATATGCAAGGATTATTTTATTTGATTAAGTCTTATCGACGTGATTCCTCTAACGATACGACGATTTAATGAGGTTAGACTGACATTTTGTTATTAGTAAATGCGCAATACAAAAAGTTTTCTTTTAATATGATTCTTCCATTGTACCTTTAAGGTACCTGGTTTCTGCTATGTTACTAGCGTTTTAGTGGCGCCTGAGAGTACTGTTTACTTTCCAATACGATATAGATTAATCCACGGCGTTGGTTCGGTTACGATCTATGTGCACTCAAATATGTACCTTGTTACAATCTTCATAAAGATCGTTGGATTTAATATCGTGTGTAGTCCAGCATTAACACCTCAATGCTTATGAGATTCGCCCGTCATGCTTGTATTAGTAAAAGCTGTTTGTTGATCACTTAAAGTTTTACTAATTTGACGAAGATAGTTGTACTTGAGCAAAGAAAGGAAACCTCCCGCGTAGTCAGATGGTATAGACTCCAGGGTCAATGCCCTGATATACGTATAACAGTTTTCGTATAGGTATAGGGCGTTCAGTTGACAAGCTGAACGCAAGACATTACATTTTATAATGAGAGTAGCACCATCTGTTATCGAGTGCTGTTAATATCTATCTACATGTCGCCGCAGTATTGCTAAAGTATTAAATCAGTGAATTGTTTTTAATAACACGGTTCCACCCTCCTGCTCCCGTTCCCATGAGATCAATAAAATATAAAAGTAACCTGTGAATGGCACGTTAAAATCAGTCCGTTTTACCATAACAAAAAAACAAAGGCAAACAAACTAAAACTGTAAGTGAAAGTGCCGTATTCTGTTACTTTCGTTGGCATTTAGTGAAAAGCTAATAGTTTGAATTTACCAACAGTCACAACAATTTCATTCATATGTGTATACAATGAATAGTATTTATAGAAACTGACTTCCAATTTACAATTTTCAATTGATGTCTATCTATCTCCTGAACTATATACAATCAAAGTCAATGTGTACATACAAAAAGCCTGACATCAATCCCAATCCGTTCGGTATGCCAGATATATTTATGAATACCGACCGTGTGTTATATAAATTTGAACAGCAGGAACCAAATTCCACGTGTAACCTGCAGATTCCTCGTCAAAGTGGCGGAAAAGTGATTCTATCCCGATTGTAACAAGTGATTTCATTTTCGTCGGGACCTTCACAATTGACGGAAAATGGGAGTTTCCTTCACTTTGGTGCCCTAATCTCAAATCGCTCTACAAATCAAACGGCCCTATGAATTGGCTGAGGAAATTCGCTTTTGTTAAACTGTTTCCGTTTACCGCTTTTTTTCCGGTCCGGGGAAAATTTACGATTATTAAGGTGAACCGGCCGACCACTCGATCCGGTTTGCGGATGAGGCCTGAATCCAACTAATGTTATTATAGACAATTATTTCGCGTTTCTCATCTTTTATTCAGTTATTGTTGGTAATGTTTATTTGGGGGAATCGTATTAATCTTGTTCGGCTGCTTTTCATACAGTAACGATAATTGCACAATCAAATCTATAATTTTTTACTGTTGATAAACTTGCAAAGCTGCGTATTTTCCATCCTCATTTTTGATTTGACTCAAACATGCTTTGTAAACGTGTTGTTTGAATACCATCTCTAATTAGGGTAACTGAAAATATATAATAACTAAAAGCCAGGCTCGATTTCGCCTATATAGATCTCTCAATCCTTTCTAGTTCCTTTTATAATATAGGAGAGCACTGAGAAAGGATTTTTGCAAATTCTCCCCGGGTAGAACGGGGATGCAAAGAGTATGAAAACTTGCTGTTTTTGAAGTTATTACAAATAAAATTCAGTATGAAGGTTCTTAATTAAAAATCGTAAAACACATATACATTGATGATAAATTAATATGAACGCCGCACAATAACTATCTGAGGGGAAAATTAAAATCTTTAGTAGGAGCTTTTCGTAAAATAGCACACTGTATACCCCGAAAAATTAAAATAACTTTGTATAATGCCTTAGTGAAATCACACTTTAAGTATTTCATCGAAATTTGGGACTCAGCTGCACCCACAAACCTTAATCCATTGCAGAGATTTCAAAACAAAGTCATTAATGCCTTATTTCAACATCCCTTCCACACACCGACAATTGTTATATACTAAAAAACTCTCAATTATTCAAATTCAGTACATGCATATTAGTAAAAAAATTAGTTACAAATTCTGTCAAAGTAATTAATATAAGACTTTATAAAATGCAACCCTTACAATCTCCTAACTAAGAATAAAGTGCAACTATCCTCACCTAGAACTCACAATGGAAAGAAGGCTATACTGTTTGGAAGAGCACAGCTATTCATTGAGCTACCTAACACCATAAAAGAGTGTGAGAACATAAATATATTTAAAAATAAGTTAAAATTGTATTTAGAGTCGTGTACCGGCTAATTTTATATTTTTATTAGAACTATGATAATATCTCATTTTAAATGAAATGTAATTGCGTATAAGAATAAAGATCTTTCAACAGCTTCGCGACGGGAATGCTGCTGAGCATTTCTGCCCTGTTGCATTTGAGATACACTGCTTCGGATAGACATACTGCCGTCTGTTTGTCGGTTTCGGTACCTCAGTTGCCTCACGACCTCACGTCACCTGATTCAGGGGGAGGTACCATTCTAATCTGCCCGTAGCACACGGCAAGTGTAAGTGTATGCATTAATATAAATTATTATATATTTATTATGAACATATATTTTCCTCTATATTTATAGAAAATTTAATATCATAATAATCTTAATTCAATGCACCTGGGGCTTTCAATAAGCCAATTGAATACCAAACAGTACTAATCAAACGTCACTTTATCACGGGAATCTCATCAAAGGATTACAATGACGTTACTCTACGCTCCGATATACAACCCTGATCGGTCGGGTTCTACGGATACTAATATGGGTTCTACGCGTTTGCTATAACACCGCAGATTTAAACAGTTAAGCTGCTAAAGTCGCGCCACTGTTGTTTGATCCACGAGCACATTCGCTTACTTACTCTTGTCCTAATTAGTTCTGCGGCTGTATTAAATTTAGAATAGGGCTGCCAGGCTAAATATTGAAATATATCAATTAGACACAGTATTTTAAAAACGAATAAGTCTAAGTGATCGCCTTAAACGTAATAGTCAATTAAAAGCCTTTTTGGACACTGACTTTCTTTCTCATATTTCTATCAAGTATCTAAAATGCATGGTAGATTTAAAGACTGTATATGAAACCAATAGCTTGAGATAATAAACTTTATGGTCCATGGAGATAATCAATCAACCCATCCCAATACCAGCAGTTGCAAGTGTTTTACTATTTTATGAAAAGTCGAGAAAATAGCATACGGTCCGCGAGATATAAGGATATCAACAAGCATGATACCAACCTTGTGACTTAAATATATTATGCCACATTACCCAGTAAATTGACTGCCATCCTCGCGCTTTAAACCGGAACACAGCGATGCAAACACTGCAGCTGTGCGGTAGAAATAAAAGAGGTTGGAGGTATTGACTCAGAGGACCTGCATAAGGTCTGGCTAAATGACAAAGACCGGCGAGTGCAAATACCTATTATATATACCTAATGGGTTAATCGAACACTTACCTAAAAATTTTTTTTTTGACATTTACCTAATATGTTTACCGGGTATTGTCGTAATAATGACATCAGCTATTTGTTTACCGAACTTACTCCACCTTGTACCTAAAGGAATTTAATAGTATATCTCCTTATTAATAAAAACAAGTTATTAACAACATATTCATGTCTTCTTAAGCCTATTATACATTAATAGAGACAATAGTGTGGGTCTCGCCCAAGTAGTGGGCCGGCTAAAAGGCTGTTAAGGTTTGCCACTTAACCTAAATTGGTGTTTGGACCGAAAAACATCTTTACTTAGCGTAGCAAATATAAATGAAATATATAAGTAAATGTCGACCGTTTAAAACCTTTTAAATGTTTGATATGTATTGTAAAGGAGAGATTGTACAGTTAAGATAGTATTTAATTAATTCCGCATATCTCTGCATATTATACAAACCAGTTATCGATAAATTTGTTAGTTACCGGATTTTCATCCACTAACGAACGAAGTGATATATTAGAAAAGTTTCGATTTATACTCAACTAGCGGCCCGTCCCGGCTTAGCACGGATAGACATAAATAGGTACATATATTTAAGTAATAAGCATGCTAATTAAAACTACCATGAATCCCTAATTTGAAAAAAATTGTATGCTTATCTTAAAGCCTATCTGTACACTACGTTGGCTGTGGTATTTGTAGGTGGCAACAAGCGTATTGATTTTCAGGAGATCCTTCTCAAGAAAGTGCCAAATACAATTGCTTTCGTCGAGTTAGTTACTCGATGCGCTGCGTGGCGGCCGCCGCCGGCATGTATTTTTATTTTAATTTCATGATGTCTTTGGAATAGAATGTCCGATTTCAATAATTTAAAAAGTGATAATCACGTATTAAGACAGTTTTGAATATTAAATTATTATTAAATTTATAGATTACACGGTCTGATTTTGATCTCTGTCTCACGGCATTTCTATTAATTTGTTAAATGGAAAAAAAGTAGTTATAGCGACGTAACTATAATAGATAGACATGGTCTCGTGAAGTTTTTAGTACATATTGATATATTCTATAATATTGTCTAACAATTTTTGTCCTATCATTAATATTCTTCGCAGCGTATGCGACAAAAGACATTTTATGGCAAATTTTTTTAAACCCTTGGTTGGTTTTTATAGAAATTTCTAAAGTAATCTAGTACTAAATTTAGCCTATGTTATTCAATGATAATGTAGCTTTCTAATAAAAAATGATTAAGATCGTTCAGTACTTTTTAAGTGTTTTTGCTACATACAAAAATACAAATCTTTCCTCTTTATAATATTAGTGTAGAAAGTGTAGACAAATATTGTGTGTATATTCGCTGAAATTTGAACTGAAAACTTTGAACACGCGTAAAAAAAATAATGCTAACTGAGAGCTTTTTCAATAGGAAAGCGACTGCATGTCACAACACACAAATGGGCGAACAGCGTGAAACTAAGGAAAACTGAACATATTTTCAACCGGCATTATCTTCAGAATAATCTGGTCTATCCCTATGTTAGTATTTTCATACCACATGTAGTGGTATAGTGCTAAAGCGAAATAAATTATAGGGGAATGTGACATAATATGAGATAACAATACATGCATTCAAAGCCATGAAAATCAACGAGCCTCGATAACCAATTACTGTCGCACGTTAACCGTTTACTTGTAAGTATACAAGTCAACCGTTAAAAAAAAAACAAAATAACAATATCAACAAATTACCAAAGGCACTGAAGTGGGCAACCCTACACAGGTTAGCTAGGATATCTATTGAGTTGTCGGCAATCCATTAGTGGTAGGGCTTAGGGGTCGAGTATGTATTGAAAACTTAAACACACTTCGCATTAAGACGATTGCGGCGGCTCTAGATTAGTTTATTGACAAGTTCTAGTGCACGTGAAGAATTTACATTTAAACCTGCTAGGGAGACAGAGGAGTTTCGTTTTTCTTTTCGCATTTTTTATTTGACTTTCGATTTATGAACAGTTTGACATTGGAGAGCCGTAACTGACAAATTACGCTGACATATTTTGATATCTATTGACTGTTGTATTATTAATATTGTATTATAAGTTATAGGTATTGAATTATATTCAAGTTTATATTCTGACTCAAATAAATTCAATTTGTCTAAGGCAGAATTGAACCTTCGTCTCTCCTCTTTTAGGGGAATCTTTAGTACAGCTAAAGCTAAAGAGGTTTTATTCCAGCTTGACAAATGAGAAGTCTTTTTTTTGCTACTAAATATATTTCCTGTAAACGTGCCTTGATTGCTAGAACATAATGTTTATAATAACAACGGGTGGTTTTAAATATTATATTTTAGTAAAATAAACTAATAACTTTTCTTAAAATGGGATATCAAATGCAAATTAATTCTCCAAATCCAATTGTTGATTCTCATGAACGCGTACAAACAAACAAGCCCTTTATATTGTATTAGTATAAAATATTTACATATTGTTTCGGTTCGTAAATATCATTAAACGTAAATTTCAGTGTAAGTAGCCTGTAAATAAAATACAATTTTCAGCGGCTCGGCTCTTGTAATTTTATTGTCATAACGATAATGTTTATTTATGAATCAATTTACCCAGCACTTACACTTTCATTTTGAAGCGAACCGATCATGCTTTGATGTCATATTTCACTAAATTGTTTTTGACACAAAACAAGTGAATTATGGATTGTTTTTTTATTTGTTTGGTAGTGAAAATAAAGTTTCCTTTTCTATTTTACAATTTTAACAAGAATATTTAAGTTCGTGGTTAGTTCCAACAAACCATACATAATATGAACAAGTTACTATGGATTTAGGAAAGTCACAATTAATATGACACGACACAAAAAAGGTAATTAATAGATGTATTAAAAATATATATTTCATTATAGACCACTAGGAAAATTATTTAAAATAATATTTAAACGTTTAGGTATCTACTATATTACAAATGATTAATGAACGTTAACGCTTAATTAGTAGCTTAAGACGTATTTCTATATTTCTCGTATTAAAATGAAAGCTCGGAGTATATACCATGTGAACCGCCCATTACTGGAAATAGACCTCCTCAAGAAAAGGGTAATTGTGGCCCACGATTACCACCGCAAAGCGTAGCTTCGCTATATATACCGCCATCTGTTGGTTCGCTCTCCACGTTATAAAGTACGTTACGCAACGTATATCTCTTACGTACAAAAATATTTTATTACAATCGATTTATTGAAACAAATCATAAAGCCAAAAGTAAGGTGACAATGGTAAATTTCTGAATGAAAACTAGGCCTCTGCGCCGCAAAACATCAGAGGTAGTCAATAAAATTTAATTGTCCGTGGCGGCACAGACAAAAAATACGCTCTCTCGTTATTGTCTCTTGTCGGACGATTTATTCGTTTGTCTTGCCACCCGATGATCTATTATACGCTGATTAGCATTCAGTCTATTTTTGTTTGACTATTGGCTATTTGTTCTGTCTATGATGTCGAAGAAATCTCACGTGCAATTGTTTTTTTAAGTAAGCAATTGAATGTAGATATATAATAACAATAGCTAATGACGTCTATGGAATGCGTTCAGATCACAATTGGTTGAATATTAAGAGATGTGCATATGTAATTTGATATATGGTCGTCGTATTTGTCATACAGAAAGTGTTTTAGTAATAAGCCTATAGCACTCAAACACGTAGACACAGGAGTTTTATAATAAACCTATTTATAACAGCTTAAAAACGCGGGTTATTCTACTTTTTTCAATAGTACCTCACCCTGTACCAAGTGTCGTAAAAAGCGACTGACAGATGGCAGTGTATCCACTCGAAACAATGTCGCTGAATTGCGTGGCAGGAAGGGTAGCAGGTTTCCCGTCGCGGAGCTGGGTAAGATTGCCACTAAGCTTGCCCAGCTCGGCAATTTCCCCTTTTCCTGTAGAAGCATTTGCCAAGCAGTGGACGTTTTACCGTTCTCACGGTTACTGCAACCGCGTTTTAATGCCATTAGAAAATAAGTTTCATTATAAGTAGAGAACGCATAAATATTAGAAAAGTGTAACTGATCAATAGTTCTTATACTTGTAATAGTTTGGTTCCGTTTGAATGCTTACTTATTTTATAAACGCTAACGTTTGTAGGGAAGAGTGGATGTTCATTATAACTTCACGCAATAATTACAAAATATATTTCCTCATGATGATGATGGTGATAAGGTTGAAATTTATGTATCCAGACGAAATTGCTGGTACCCCTCTATATAGTCATAAAAAACCTATCGGTTTCATTAGAAGTATGATTGCATTTTATATTTATAAAACTTAATGAAATAAATACTGATATTAGATATTACTTTTTGAAACCTCGCCGTAGCTTGAAAAAGCTTTCCCCTTTTCTATTCATAAAACAAAATTAAAATTGCGTAATAACTTTTTCAATTAATCATATCGTAGAACGACACGCTCTAGGGCGGCGTAGGCGGCGAGCTACACTATTTCGGTTGGATATACCGCCATCTGTCGGTTCTGGTTCCTCAGTCGCCTGTTATGACATCTAATACAGATGAGGTACTATACTACTCTGCCGATACCCCACGGTGCTGGTCTGTAATTAAATTGTGTCTCATAGGCGTACATCATTAGTTCTACGCGCTACGCGGATAGCACGTACTGTGTTAACACGCACACGTGTTGATATTATTATTATAGTATACTTTCGTGTCGAGGTAATCGTTGTCAAGTAATGATTTACTTGAAATTTAAAAGAATTCTGTCGAATGGTACATTAAACTTTCCCTGATAAATCTACGTCTACTATTTATTCTTGATAATGCACGCACTATAACTTACACGTGAATCGATGAGCGCGACAGCATTGTGATATTTTATTATAAGGTTCGATCCCCACCCAAGATAATATTTATATGTGTAATGAAAATTGTGTTTGTTCTGCGTCTGAGTGTTAAAATATGAATTTAATTGAGATACTTGTGATTCCTTTGTTGTCTAATGTCCCACACTACAAATGATGTATGCCAACTTATCACGGAGTCAGATCAAAGTGTGACCTGTTCTGTATGAATTTAAGGTTCCAAAGCAGCAAAATGGATACCTTCATAAAACATAAGCACGATAATCCAGCGACTCCCTTGCGAGTTACACAACGGCTCCTACTTCAAATTACAATAAAGAGTTACGCGTCATACCATAACACTCCGCTGAGAGAAAACGGCAAAAACAACGGTCGTATAAAACAAACGAGTAACGACGATATAGGAAACATTGCGCCGCGGGTGACGGCTCATCGGCTGTTGACACCGGCACACGCAGGGTTGCCACACATAATAATAGATTCATCTTATTGTACATTGCTGCATACCATGTAGCCTGATTTAGACTATATTAAACAGACCATGGCGTTTATACTAGTGGAAATTAACAGCTTCATTAATGTTACTTAAAATCTCAATGTATATTGAATTGTTCAATATACATTGATATTATTTTTCGAAGGCTTGTATACTTTCTCCTACTTTATTCCGTCTGATATCCGACTTGGTTCTTAGACCTTCATTATCAAGCGAATAACAGTCCTGATTATTATTACTGTATCGGTCGTGCCAATATCTCTGTGAAAACATCATTGAGAGTTGCAAAAAACTTGTGTCTAAAATTGAAGACAAATTACAAAGTGTGCCGAACCTAAAGCTAAAAGCTGACCTCAGCTAAAAGCTGAACTAAGAAATTAAAAGCTAACCCCAAACTAATTTAGGCCAATTTAACTCTGACAATACAGAGGTTTTCGCGTTTAGCCACTAAACAACATCCGTTTTTCGTGGCGATTAACTTAGGCGAAATTTTCCCCGGATTGCAATCTGATTATCAGAATCCTTGGTATCTAGTGATATTCTGTTAAACTAGCTTCCAATTTTAGCACGTCATGCTAACCCATCGAGTAAATCTTTACAGGTCAGGTCCAAGGTACAAGGTACTGGTGAACTTTACGGGTATCAACTTCACGGGGTATGTTTCGAAAAGTTGTTCGATTTACTGCCTACATCTGAGTCTCTGCACCGTACCAAACACCAGTGTTCGTATTGTTATGTTCCGGCCTGAAAGGTGAAAGATGCAGTGGAATTTCTAACTCTTTCTAGCTTCTTCAGGTCACAATCTTGGCGAGGCGCTAGTTTTGTCTTTGTGATGAAACGAGCGTCTATAAGCTACGAAGATGCTTAACCATTACACGGATCTTATGCTTATTTTAGTATTCAAAAATAAAAAATAATAATTTTAATGATGGTGGATGTACCTAACTCCTTGTGGCATTTTAGGTTAAAGTATTTTATCACTACATCTATCGTGTGTGGTCACTGCTTACGGAAATCAATTAAACATGTGTGTAGTTAAAAATAAAGGGTTTCAAAATATTCTATAAAAAGAAAAAGGTTAATTAATATTAAGAGAATAATAAAACCAATCAATAATTTATAAATGTAACAAGCTTTATATTTCTAAGGGTTCAGGGAATCGAAACGAGGGAAGTCCTTCAGAGTTTGAGTTAACTCGAGGCCCGCGGTCATGATTTACGTACTTTGGCAAACTTTAACAAATTAAAGTTGTTTTGAAAGGGAACTTAGACTGTTACCTAATTCTACTTTAAAGTTTATTTTATTTAGCTATCACATCAGAAATCTTTTAGATACAAATAAACGTTATTTATGTTACTGGTCTACGTTACTCGTCCCCCGATGGTCGAATTCGACCATGATATATACATTTTTATAGTTTATTTTATAGATGGTTATTGTTGTCATAAGAATTAAAATTTCGTCATAAAATAATCTAATAACTATCGCATAAGTAATCCTTCGAGGTAGTCCCATATTGTATATTATGTAAATTATGAAGCTATAAAGCATTAACGGACTTTTTTTCGCATTAATCTCGACAACTGTAGCGTCACTCCAAATGGTTTAATGCCGACCAGATTTCCTCACTTATTGGCGTCACTCCGGCTCTTTAGTTTTCAAGGTGGGGCTGTTAATGTATTATATGTATATGACATAAATATGTACACCTATTTGTATCAAGAAAATAAAATATGAAAAAACATTAATTTTTCACTGCGGTAACTGTTTGTTGATATATACTTGATTGGTGTTTGAACTGACGCGTTTGGAATGATCATTTTCACTTACTGGCAGTTTGGCGCGATGCGCGGTTTTAATCATTTCATGACGCGTCGTCAGTTAAAACTAGAATAAATTCGACACTAAAATTGAACAAATAAATATATTTCCACAACATCTAATGCATTGACCTTATTCCGTGGTAAGACAACAGAGGAATCACATATATATACTATTTAAATACAAATATTAAAAACCTATACACAGAACAAACACAATTATCATGATATAAATATTTTCTCTAGGTGGGAATCGACCTATAATTTCCTTTGACGCACAAAATCCTACACTATCGTCTGTACCATCAAACCTACAATACTACTATAAAACAACTATGAAGTGTTATTGAAGTTTTGGTTACCTACCAGCATCCGGCATCCGTAATACAAAAATGTAGAATATCTTATAATGTATTACAAAATATTGTGTAATTAATTTTCTAATTTTCATAAAATAGTCATAACCTAATTCCTTTTTTATTAGGGATTAATAATTGCATAAAAAAATTACTTTAAGCCATGGAATTCATTTACTAGGATTTTTTGACATTGACTGTCACGCTTGGCATGCATGATATGATGACAAGCGCATCGGTTTCCGTACCTTTGTCACCTATACAGCAATTAGTACCAAGGCAAATACTATTAAATAACCTATTTGGTAATACCAATTAACTATAAATCTAACCAAACCTACCCATAATAATCAATCGCCTTTCCACCGCACTAGCTGCATTATAAACTGACTATAACCTTTGAACTACTGTTTCCTTACACATCAATAACAACGGCAACCCCGCTAAGTGACAACCCTAATTTAGGGCGATCGCGGAGCTTGGGGAGCGGAAGTGACGTTATTACCGCCGCGATGTACTCGCATTTGTGCTCGATTCAATTTGTATAGCATAATGTGGCAAGCAAGTGAGAGCGGTTAGCTGGAATGGATTTGCTTAGCTAAATGAGTTAATGTTGTTGTTATATCTTACTTAGTGGGCTCGACGCAGATGGTAGTGATCCTATCTTGTGCGCCAAGGGTGGTGGGTTCGATTCCCACCCACAACAAAATATTATTTGATGAACATTTGTGTTACCTTCGTGTTTTGGTATTAAATGTACTCAAGTATTATATTTTTGATTCATCTGTTGCCTGATGTTCGAAACACTGCTGTTCAAGCTATATCGGAGACAGGAGACATGTTGTGTAACTTATTTACATACATATAATCATATAATTCTAAAAACTATATTTTATTTTAAAATATGTAGGTACGGTGCATTGCGCGCCAGTGGTTGGGTTTGGGCCAAGTTTTCCGGAGCCTAGGTTTACTTAAAGACAAATGTATAATTTATGTGGTGTGAAAAATAAACAGTAATCTTGATATATAGTTCGTACAGCCCGTATGTTAGTAAAGACGTAAAGATTTTTGCCTTCATAGTCTCAACATTGCACATGTTGTTCAATGGAAACCATAGGGACCTTTGATCCGCGTGGCCCTTCGCGGTGTCTACAAGTTGTCATCATTAGTTTCTTTTAACTGACCTCCTAATTAAAAAGTACGTGAGTGTAAAAAATGGCATGTTTTTTAGGCAGACCAAAGACTCCCAACTGCCTATTTGCGTGATTCTCTTTCCTAGAATTCGCTAGCTTAAAAAATAGCGAATCATTTTTCTTATGAAATATTTTCAACTATATATACCTTACAGAGGTGGATAGATCAATGTTAATGTGACTTCGTCAATAACTAAATCAGCTTCTTACAATTTTTTTTTTGAACAAGATTGTTTTCATTGCGGAGAAGCGAGAAAGACGCGCACGCACGACTATATTGGCATGTGTGAAAAAAAACAACCGTTGTTTATGTTGTGGGGCACTTGTCAATTTTCTACTTGTACATTTTATATTTTTTTGGACATTTTATTTTCTTTGTATGTATACAATATACTTGTACTTAAACTAAGCCGTGCCTGTGCTATAAATACTAGGTTCGTCCGGCGAGAGAGGTTTGCCAAGATAGTAGCAAGTGCCTGCCTAACCCGATGGTACACAGGTGTGATGTATGTATATATATAAGATTTTTTATGGATTGAATTGACTTTTATTGAATATATAAAATAGATTAGAATAGTATCTCCCCTTGTACCAGGTGTTATAGAAAGCACCGGAATCCACAGGTAGAGGTGTATTCATCCAAAAAGCGAGGTTAAATGTTACAGAGCGGGGAAAGGTAACGGTATTACCGTCATAACGGTAAGCAATTGCCTGCTTACAATCGTAGAGCGTGCCTGCACGCCCTACAACAAGCCCTCGTACAAAGGTCGTCTGCATTGGTACCTTACTTTTATCATTTTCTACCGCCAAACAGCAGTGTTCGCACTGCTGTATTTCGGTTTGCTGGGTAAGAGAGGCAGTGAAATACTAGTTTATATCTCCTAGTCGCAAAGTTGGTAAGACGCTAGTGATATCCTTTTGATAACACGAACGTCTATAGGCGGTGGAGACGTTTATCATAGAGTGTAGACTGTATGATTATTTATCAACTTAGTTGAAAAATAAAAAAAAACCTAGCTCGACTATTTTTATAGAAGAATTCTCCCTTTCTTGGTACTAAGGCTTTTCTCCAGCAGTGGCATTCTATGGCTGCATAATAGTGATTTCTCAGGAAAGAGCCACTAAAGTCGCTCACCTTACAACTGTCCTTGAACTATAATCACTAGTTTTGATGTACCAATGTCAATGTTGCTTTATCCAATACCTAATGCAGGTTGCACCACTGATTGAGGGCGTCCTCGAGGGGCGGAAGTGACACGATTGCCCAGAGATGTCCGCGTCGTTCCTCACTCCACTCCGACTCTGTTTGCTGCGCACGTGCCGTCAACACTGTAAACTAACTTTATAACGAGTTATCTGAGGTTTAAGATGCCGTAAATAGAGGCATAAAATACTTTATCAAGAAATCTGTAGCAGGATGCCCTGTTAGAAAAATATCTCCTCGAACGCTTTTACAAATACCGGTTCTATATGGCTTGCATGAGGCGCAATCCTGTGCAATTTATTGAATTAACAGGGCTTAACAACCTCTAATTTGACACTTTGTTTGATCTAGAAAAAATCATCTCAATGAAAAGAAACTTTAATTAAACTAGCAGATATTTTATTTATTACTAGCTGTGCCCGCGACTTCGTCCGCGTGGAATAGTTTTTTTTGAGTACCATACCATACCTCCTTGCCTTAACTTTTATAAACATCGATAGTTATATCGAATCAATGGCCTGAAAAATAAGTTTCAAGATTCTAGCTCTAAAAAACAATAGATCCATACAACTTTTCATCCCCACTTTCGACCACCCTTATTTCTAATTAAAAAATAGCCTATATTCTCTCTCAGGGTCTTAAGATTGTCTGTGCCGAATTTAATCAAAATCGGTTGAGAGGCTTAAGTGGGAAAGCGTAACAGACAGACAGACATATAAAGTTACTTTCGCATTTATAATATTAGTAAGGATACACTTAGTGAATGCTAATACAGGCCAGAAGACTTACTTGTTTATTGGATTAAACAAAAATGTGCCATACATCATAAAATCGGCTACATGCGGCGGAGGGTACATGTTTTGATAAAACTTATAAAAGACATATGTTATTTATTAGAATAAAAGACAACAGACCCGTACGCTCATGAAGTAATTTAAAAATAATGAACTTTATATGTTGAAAATGTAAACTGATCCTGCAATTAGTGTCAGATACGAGGAACGCTTAAATTTGTGTGAAACATGTTCGTTAAATTATAACGTTTCGGGCATCGTATTTATGTTTAGCCGTCAAACCCCAAACGCAGACTGGCAACACCGATTGAGAGCACGCCCGGCGGCCGGAAGTGACGTGATTGCTCGATGGGCCGGACCGCGTCGCTCCGCACTCACGACTTTATTTGCCCCGCAAAATTACGTCAACACTGCAAACTAAGTTACTGAAAACAAGTTATCGAAGATTTTAAATGTGATTACAAAATGCACATCTACTCTTGAGAATCGAATGACGCTCGGGAATTTTCTGGAACAAGCCAAAGCATTTCGTGTTTGTTTTCTCAGGGTATTCTTCACAAAAGCAAAGAAAACATATTTGCGCAGTTTCTCTTAATTATTACATCCTGACGATCATTGATGCCTAAAGCATCGTAAAGATTCCATGATGTCTTTTGGCAATATCTAAATCCAATCGAACCATTTCGAATCGAATCCAATTCTTTTAATATGTAATATATAAAAATGTATATAACTATGCCAGCCGATGAAAATATACAGTCCTTAGTAATTTGAATAAAAATTATCAACAATATGTAGTCTTAAACATCCAATTTGTTGAATTGTTTTTAATTTTCATGTTTTATAAAATCAATCGTTATCCAATCGTACCGTTCAATATATGCAATCGTACCGTCAGGTACCGGCAAAGTAGAATAGTGCCTCCATATACCAGGCGTCGTAAGAGGTGTCGACTGAGGTACCAGAACCGATCGATGGCGGAATATTTATCCGAGACAGTGTAGCTAAAATGCATAGGGTATGTATTTTAGCTACACTGTCTCGGACGGATATATGGTATGGACAACAACATCCCCGTCTAGAAAGCCGCGCTCTGCGATTGCCAACACGCTTGCCCAGCGCGGCATTTGGGGCACTGCTGGACATAGGTCCAGCAGTGGACTTCCGTGTGAATGGCTGATGTGATGATGATGATGAATCGTTAAAATGCATAATTTATTACCCTCAGGAAAATATAAAACGGTTAACTTATTTAGCTTTTTAAACGTAACATTTAATTTATTGTTTATATTCTAAGAACATTACTTTCGTATGAAAGTGATGATAGCTATCATTCACGTCGACGAAGACGCGAACGCCAGCTAGTTATGAATTGTGTCTCTCTACATTCCTTCTACATTATGAACTTTATATGCCATAACCTACATTACTCCTTCCACGCAATAGCGATCACATTAAGAGATATGTACAATGTTTTGTCACGCATTACTGTGTAGAGATATAATACGATATAATACGATAATATATATAATGACATTACATAGTATAAAACAAAGTCGTATTCTCTCTCCCTATATTCCTATGTATGCTTAGATCTTTAAAACTACGGAACTGGTTGGATGTGGGTTTTTTAATAGATAAAATGAAAACATAATTTTATGCAATTACATTGCAAACGTGTAGGTACTACACAGTATTGTACACTTGAAAAAGGTTTTATGACCGCGATGGAATATGTCTATCTCTTAAGGTTTCCCCCAAAAAACAATTTTTTATCCTGATTTCACCCGCGCAAAGCCGGAGCGGGTCGCTAGTATAATATACGAGTATAATACAACAATAAATTTCGTGTGGGTTTTTACTCGTATTCTAATGAGTATCATACCAAAATATGATATTTATATACCGTAGTTATGTACATAAAACGATACACCGATGTCACTCCAGGAGACACCCAGCAACTATAAGGGATTGTTGCGCTTCCTAAAGTAAGTGATAGCATGAAGCTAGGTGAATCAAGAATAGGAGCCAATAGTCTGGAAAAACTGAAAATAGGCGCAAAAAGGCGTCGAGTTGCGGACACCTGCCGAAGCTTCATCTACATCTACTGCACTTACGAGTATTCCATGCTATTTATATAGTGATCAATGATTGAATAAATGATTATGAACGCATTTACTTTGATGTTCGAACGTTTATTATAATAAAAGTGATGCAAACCAGTAATATGCATTTAAGTATTATAGTTATAGTTCTTCTGTTGCCTGAAATTTGTAACACAAGCGCTTTAAGCTACTTATCTTGGAGTTAGGTCTTTTATTTAGGGCGTTTAGGTAAATTAATTAATACAATACTAGTTAATTTTTTATGAAAATTAAGCGGTGTAATAGAGAACGACTTAGTTTTTCATGTACTGTTTACTAAAGTGAGGAGAAACATACAGTGACCCTACTCTTTGTCAAATGCCACCCGCCTAACCTGATTGATGTCGCGCTGCCAGCTTCGAAATCAATTTGAGTTCGCACTCCGTTTTATCCGGATTACGTTACAAATCAGTACGTGTCATACCATTTTCGCAATTTATTACGGACTAATATCATATTCTTGCAGTTTTCATATAGCTCTTACTTTTTGCGAGTCCAAACTTGAAGTGTCTTTTTGTGGTTTGATAATAATAAAATTTTTATTAGGACGCCAAGTGTCCTAAGAAAATATATTTTCACGAGAGAACTTTTTGACGTAGAAGTGATGATTTGGAAGCGAGACATGGCTTTACACTATGGGTTTTTAATAGCATGTAGAAATATAGAAAGAAAATAAGAGGCCTTCCTCTTATCCGAATTCCCCTTGGTCGAAGGCATGGGAGAGAGAGTGAGAGAGAGTATTTCTAAAATAAATTTTTAACATCTAGAAACAGAGCAAAATCTATCTATATATCAATCCAGACCCTAATTGTACGGTTAAATTTTTTTAGTATTATGTAGTCTATTAAAATCACGCTAGGATCGAATAACAGTGGAGCAAAAATGCGTGAAACCGCGAGGTCTGCTAGTTCATCATATAAATGCTCGAGTGGAGATCGAACCCAAAACCTTTAGCGCACTACCATCGGTGCCATCCCGACAAAAATTGTTACCGTAACGAAAACATAGGCAAGCCAGTGCCATATCAGATCTTCATAGTTGCTATGTAGCACGTAATTTTCAGGACAATGTACAGTATTTTCGAATGGACCGCCACCGATCCGCCATGAGTGACGTATCACTCCAACCGACAATCCGCGACCACACTCTGCAGACATGATGATAAATCCTATAATTGTGTCACGCGAACGCTGAAAAATGGTTAGCCGTGAGATACCGACAGAGTATAATAGTACCTCACCCTGTACCAGGTGTCGTAAGAGGCGACCAAAAGACCAGAACCGACAGATGGCGGTATATCCATGCAAAAAAGTCAGCTCTAATGTACAGGGCGGGAATGGGCAGTGGCATCCCCGTCGCGAAAGCTGCGCTCTGCGATTGCTAACACGCGTGTCCAGCGCGGCAATTATAGGCAAACGTCCCCTTTTCTTGGGGAGCTCTTTGTCCAGGAGTGGATTTCCAATAGCTTATATGATGATGAATTACTTCGTGTGTATCATATTAGACATAGATTATGTAGTGTGTTATTTAAAATCTTCATTCTTTAGTCCCTTCTCGTTAGTTTTTTGAGACGTTACCATACTTTTTACTCTTTCACGCCAGAACAGCCAAACTGACATCGGCTGTTGCGCCTCTGCTATGTCGTACTGTAGCGCGTGCGCAATCAACTTTATGCCGCTTGCAGCAGGCACTTAACGCACTCCTTATGTCTCACCCGGACTTTAGCGTATTTGTCGACAACGTCGAATCATTAATAATTAAACTCAATGTAGAATAATTTAATTTTTGTTACAACTTCATAATTGTGTAATTGGGATAAACCGTATAATTATGTTAATAAACAAATAAAATAAAATATTGATGGTCTGGAGTAAAAAAGTGTTTCCGTGGGATATATCTAGCTTTTCGCACTGTCTAACTGTCAGGTGCGACATAGAATTGTTTAGAATCACAATCGCATCCCTGAAGACTCAGGGATGCGATAAAGTCCTCGCAGACAAAGCTGTTAGTGGAAAGCTAGTCAAAGCATGAAGTTTAATTAATCTCGTCCTGTCGGTAAAACATCATGTAGGCCTTAATTTTCTCCGAATGAAATTGTGAGTGTACTACAAAATACTTTCTGATTACACGTCACTGGACCGACATGAGTGACGTTTCAGTCTCTCCAACAACCCGCGACCGCTCTCCGCAGATATCCGGATCATGATTTATCATAAAAACTTGTCATGCGAACTGTTAACTTGCCGGCGCAACACTTGTTGATAACTTAGTGCTGTCATTTGCTTTTCGTTATGTTTACAAATATCTACGAAATATCATGTTGCACAGTACTATGTTTTACTTAATAGATAAGTTTTACAGAACGAAGAAGGATCAAGGGAAGAAATTTGAACAACTAAGCTTAAAAAGGTTCTTTAAGTGTATGATTATTGCAAAAAACTTAAGATTATCGAATCTTTTTTAGACATGTTAAACATGTCGCCTTCCGGTAAGAAAAGTGTCACAATGCATAAATAGCCGTTTCGAGAAAATGTAAATCTTTTTCTTTAAAATCTGTAACAGTCAGATTGCTGAAATGTCATTTGTAAATAGCTTATTCATTTGGTTATTGATGGGCGCAAAATTTACAAACAATATCGCATTTTTTTGTGATTATGTCATTTCGTACCTAACATGTGTTCTGGCACTTTTCTTGCCGGGTAGCGATGTGTTGTTGTGTAGAGACGAGGGTGTAGTAAGTTCTGTGAGACTGTTTCAATCTTTTATCCGATATATTTCTCCGGATATATCCGGATGATGATAAATCATAAAAATGTGTCACGCAGTTAACTCGCCGTCACATTTCGACTTGTTGCTGACTTAGTGTTATTGTTCACTTCTACTTATTCTCATATATAACTGGCAGTCTGCATTCATTTCCAACTATATCTATTTTCATAGTATACACACATGTCATGTTGGGAATGTTTTACTTTTATACATTAACACCGGCTGTGTTTTCGTTCGGACCTACAGACATTTTTAATTAATAAATATAAAAACGTTTGAGGTAATAATCTGTCCACACATTTAAATTTTATTCCGCAAATTGTCATTTTAAGTCAAATATTTTCTAGAAATATATATATTCCACTCATTTACTCCACGTAGGTTAAAATTGGTGTTTTAGAGTCAGTTAAAAAAAATCGAAATTGTCAAATATTTTATTCTAGTCAGTTTTTTTTACAATAGTCGATTTTGATTTTCCGCTCTAAGCCTGAAATTGCAAAATGTCCGCTTATATAAAGTTATTAAGAAGAAGGTAATTTCCATTAAACTACAATAAAATTATTTGCTCAAGTGATCAAAGTGGAGAATAATAAATTACTCTCGAACAACCAATTTCTCTTTATTTGCACCTTTAGCAGTAGTTACTTAAAATTTAACTAAGTATCCTTCCTTAAGTGAGCCTGACTGACTTTTTCTTCCAAGTACAATGATTAAAGAATGCTTTGAAATGAATGGAGGACTTATGATAGTCCCAGAACAGCTAATCAGACCAGCACCCCCTTCCCACCCTCCCTCTCGGTGACTGACCTTCTCATGCCTGTTGGGATGCAGTAAAAGTAATATATAAATAAATTCACATAACATCTCATACAGATCGGCCCATTCTGTGGGCCAATACAACTATTTATTTAGGTGTTACTCTGGACAGGCGTATCGGTTCTTATGTGAAAATAGTCTGAATTAGGACCGCCTTTGTTCTAGGTAGACTAAATCTTTATATAGGTCGGTATAGTAAAATATCCCTTCCCAGGCACAAGAGGACAATTTATAAAACGTGCATCCGCCCCGTTATGACGTACGCAAACGTCGTATTTGCTCGGTCAACTTTAAAATCCTTGCAGATAGTTCAGAATAGATTTCTAAGAATAACGTAAATTTGCATCGCGATCTCGATTTTCCGATGATACGTGAATTCATGAAAGAGTCGTCGCGTCGTTTTCTCAACGGAGCTATTAAACATCGGTTGATAGTCAAATCCGCGACGTACATTGTGTAGAGAAACGTCCACATCCGGCACCGCGTCTCGTATTAGACGACCCGCCCGATAGCATAACCTTTGTTAACCCTCTCTGTCCCTCCTCTTATAGGCACTCCACACAGATACACTTTACACACACTTCATTCGTAGGCTAGTACACCATGTTCGCCAGCGCACGCGTGCAGTATCTGCCGTCTTAAGCAAGTAAAGAATGAGTACAGGGTCGCTCATAAATGAGCAACCTCGTTCTCTCCCCTGGTGGTGATGAGATTGTCGTCTGAGCAGGCCAGCAATAGGTTCGATCGAAAAAGAAATTACATTTCATATATCTGATTCCAAATAACTAGCTCAAAGCACTTGTGTTACGGAATCATTCACTGAGTAATCACAAATATAATATTTAAATGTATATAGTTAACATCCAGATACTGGACAAACACAAATATTATTATCATATATCATCATGTAAATTTTTGCGACCTTTGGCGCACAAGATAGAATCACTACCACCTGCGCTATCGAGCCCTTCAAAAACAAGTAAATTATCCAATTTCTCTTCTTTTGTTTTTCATATAAAAAGAAAGAAAGAGAAAGCTCTTGTGGGAATCGAGCTCAACATTGGATAACATATTCAATGTTCTGACCATTAAGTTATCAGCGACTGGTTTTTTTAAAGAAATAAAACATTTGATCAAAGCATTGTGGTAATGGTAATAATTTCACAAACCGGCTCTATAGCTTTGACGCCAGGTCTTTAGAACCATTATAGACGCATGTAATCACAAAAATTGATTTCCCAGCAAATAACACACGATTATTCCTTGGGGACATAGTCGCCCTTGCCATAATCATTTAATGTTGTTCCAATACAGCCGCACCAAGGGTGCGGCACAGGCAAGCATACGACAGCGCAACGTTAGGGTTGTCAGAACAATGTAAACTTATACTCTTGTGACACCGAGATCACCGGGCTTGTTTACGTCTGTTGTTCTCGCTGGGTCCTGTTTGACTTGTCATTTGATTCTTGCTCATTTAATTTGTGGGTTTGCTGACGCGCATTTCTAAGCGATATCGTCATTGGAATGTTATTATGCATATTAATCTGAATAACTACGCATATAAAACTGGAGTATAGGTTTAAATAGTAGCTTTTGATATAGCATAAAACAATGTTTGTTTTTTTCTGGTCTGAAAAATTCGGGCTGATTTTTACATTTGTAGGGAGTAACTTAAGTTTCTTTTTTAAACAATTAGACGAAAATATTGAAACCCACGAAAATGGGCACAAATTCATTTACTATTGTCCTGATAAATTTCAAAGTGCCCACATAGAAGTTTTATAAATTTAAAGTAATTAGGAAAAGTATTAAGGAAAATATGCAGAATTGTACCTTAAAGATTCCGTAGCTATTTCCATAGAATATTGAATATTATTGAATCTAAATGTTTTTGAAGAATATAGGAACATTTTTTTATCACTTTTTTTATCACAAAGAATCGTGAGTCTGCGTTTATTTGTACTACGCAAACATGAAAAAATTGGAGTTTAACGAATATAGTTCATAAAATTACCTCTATATTATTTTATATAAGTATCCATGCGGTGTTTTGTGTAACCTGACTGCCATTAACCCTTTGCCAATCAATCAACTCTTCAAGGGCTGGATTACAAACCTTATCCTAATTGGATTCTGTATGCCCAAGATCTGATCATCACATAGGACGTCCACTTCTGGTTGGGAAAGCCCACGAGGATATTCATTTCGAGAGATATTTGCTTATAATTTCCGTGCTCAGTTAAACCTTAACAGTGATAATAGCACTACTTTAGACATTACTAGAATTCAGAAATAGTAAGAATGAATTATATTTGGTAATTAAGTCAAAATCTAAATCTATAGGTGTTCGCATTTATATGTCCGGCTTGAAGGGTGAGAGAGGCAGTGAAAAAAAATAGTATATTTAAGTAAAAAGGTTGGCAACCCGCTAGTGATATTCTTATGATAACGTGAACCTCTAGGCTGCGGTGCCGCTTGCTGTCGCGCGAACCGTACACTTGTTTACTGATCTGGTCTTATAATATATTAACAATAATCGCCTCTATATATATCTATATATAGAGGTGATTGTTGTCCATATTTGGTCGGAAGACCAGGTGTGGTAGTTACCGCAAAATAAAGGTTCCGGACGTAGAAGCCTACACCTGTCCTTTTGGATTTGAGCTGTATCAAATGTCTGTCAGTTCCAGTTACCTTAGTCACTTCTTACGACATCTCACGACAAAGATGATATTTAAACAGACTTTAACTGAATAAAAAAACACCCGCTCCGTGTCATGTCACACACCATATTTTTATAACATCCAATTACTTACAAGTATAATAACGATTAACAGGGTTTGAAACAGTTCATTAATATAATTATATGGCTAATTGACATTTTTAAAAACCTGCCATAATCTGTATTTAATTAATATGATGACATCGCACGGTGACAACCCTAATCCAGGGTTGACAATGGGTATAATCAAGTGCATAACTTGCCAGGCAACTTGTCTTATTCACGCCTGCTTGTCCGGACATCTGCGACATAATTGATGTATTAATTACTCACTCCACTGTCCCGCTATGAGGTTTTATTGCTAGTTGTTGCTTGTTTGTCAAAGGTAAATGTTGTCATGCGTATTTATTAGTTAGATGCGTTAAGTATTATTTCTAACAAGTTTGGTAAAAAGTTATAATAATGTGATACAATATTCACTGTTTCTACGAAGAATGACTTGCTTTTTAGATTTCATTATTTAAAGTACATTTTTAATAATTTAAAATTTAATATAAATAACCTTCCCTCGTTTGTGAAAGTCAGCTTGGAAGAATTCATGCCAAGCCTTACTCGGAGCAAACGAGGCCGGGACGACTTGATTTGAAATGTAAGCATTCATCGTTTTATCATTACAATAATAAGCCTTCCCAATAAATTAGAGATTAGAGAGCACAGCTTTCATTGAGCTACCGTGTAATATAATGGGTATACCGCCATCTGTGGTTTCGGGCACCTAAGTCGCTTCTTCTGACGCCTAGTACCGAGAGAGGTACTATTTTACTCCGCCGGTACCTCACGGCAAAATAATAGTACGCATTTGCGTATTTTATATAGAGATTTTTACCTATTTTGAATAACTCTAGGTTAAAAAGATCAATAAGAGAAACTACTTCTGAAAAAGTTGGTACTTTGTGTGACTTGCTATGCTGACCATCGCGTGTGTGACTTACATCGACTGTGCATCGCGTGGTAGTTTAGACGGAAGAGAAGATGAAAGATAAAGCGGTATGTCCTCATCTATCTGCAGCTGCTACCCGCACTGCACAATGGTCGAGCCGTTGGAGGAAATCACCTGTATCACCCAATTAGCAAGGGTCCGAGTTAACGGACGATAGAAGGTGTCGATTCCCAACAAAAGCTTCACCACACTCAGTATCGGAGGCTAAAAACTCGAAATTTCTATTGTTAAAATAGTTGAGTGGTCCAACCAATCATGTTTTCTTGAGTTGGTCTGGAAGTACCACTAAGTCTTACAATATTGCCCATATTGATTCAATGTCTGAAATATATATGAATGACTGCTATTTAAAGTAATGACTGACTTAGGAGACCGAGCGTGGACTATTAACTTCATTTTAGTTTAATTTACAAAATCTGAATAAAATAGATTATTTTCACCACTAAAATAATGATAGATGACTCGAAGCTAAAGCACTAAAAGAGCTTAAAACACCGAACATTGTGTACTAGATTTCAGACTACAAAGTAAAACTACGTTGGTAATACCAAGTCATAACCAGCACTTAAAACATTCCCTCTAACAGAAAATAGCGTGATCCCACCCCATAACGGCCAACGCAAATTAATTTTTGTTAAGACACGTCAAAGCTTACTGAACCCCATTCCGCATTCAAATGCTTGTAATGTAACATAGTAATTAAAATTTCCCCTAACTAATTGTATATTAAGTTGATCATGTAATGGTTGCAATTTCCAGAGATAAATGCGATGCGTGGGGACCGCACTTGTACCGATCGCAATATATTGTTTCCATTTAATATTTTCTAACATTTACGCGTTCTCTACTCATAATAAAACTACTCTTATAACGGTTTAAAACAAGATTTATTTCAAAATAGTGGACATATGTATATATGTAATAAAGATAAACGTTACATACATATATGTGTTAATAAATGCAATACAATACATATGATATAAAAATGAATAATAGAAGACATATACTATAAATGCTAAAGTAACTCTGCCTGTCTGTCTGTTCTGACAAACTTTAGACCCTGAGAAAGGACATAGGCTATTTTTAATTCGAAAAATGGAAGTTTCGCTTTTTTGGAGCTAGACACTTGAAACTTATTTTTAAGGCCATTGATTCGATATAAATAAATAAGACATTCAAAGTTTATATAAGTTAAGGTAAAGAGATATGTTACCTTAAAAAACTATTCCACGCGGTCGAAGTTGCGGGCACAGCTAGTAGAGTTATAATTAGAGAAGCAGCATCAGTAAAGAGAGTACGGAGAAAGCGTTTTGGGATAAATTTGTTGTTGGGGATCGTTTGATAGTTAACGAAAACGCATTCCAGAGTCTGTTGCTGCTTTGAGAGCTGGCACTGTAAAAGAGATTTTTAAAAAACCTGGTGATTTTTAAAAGAAAAGAAAAGAAGATTTTTTTGAAAAGAAGATTTTTTAAAAAAAGGAGTGGTGAGAAGGAGTCAGAAGTGAGAGAGTATTAGAAGAACGGAGACTACATTCGTGAATTTGGAAGCTGTCTTTTAAATATATTGGTGCGTACGGATCCAAAAGTACTAAAAATAATATGGCTAAAACACGAATTTTGCAACTTTTACGAATAAAAATACAGCCAAGACGAGAGCCATAGTGGGAAATAAAATCGTATTAACGTAAACCAAAAATGAAACGGAGACAGTTGTATATAGGACAAATAAATGTTTTATGAAGTTCTTGAGAGATATTCGTGCAGCACACGCTACCATTGTCAATTGTGAGTAAAACTAAAGATTGAATAAGAAAGGTTTTGTAGAAAAAAACATTTGAAATCGATAGAGAGCACGAAACGTTCCTTACAGTTATTTTAACATGTATATCCCAGGTTAAGGAAGAGTCTAAAAAAGAAAAAGAGAAGAAAAATGTCGATAGAATTGTATCCAATTCTCTCTACATTTTTAAGACAAATGATTATAAGTTTTTATAAATGCTGGTAACTCAACAACCCTTTTGTTACTTGAACTACGCCAGTAAGAGGGATGAATTCAATTGTCCTGTCTTATAGTAGAAACCACCGATGCTGACTTTGTTTTCTTTAGGAACGACGAGTGAAACAAGCAGTTGAATTTCTGGGTAATGTGAGTATAATTTTTCAGGTCAAAGGTTGGCGACGTGTTTTCTTTGCAGCAATTTCTTATTAAATTCATTGATCTGACTCCGAGATAAAACTCTTAAAGCACTGGCATTACGGATAATAGAGAAATGACAGATATAATTTTTAAAAACATATTTAACACAATATCAAGGAATCAAGCGACCCTTGGTCCACAAGATAGGATCACTGCCATTAGAGCCATTGGGCCCGTCAAATGTACCATCACGATATGTCTGTAGACTTCTACTAAGCCTAAGTAGGTATTACATGGACTGCAAGCTTGTTTGATAAATAGACGATATATTATTATCGATTAAAAAAATACTCGACATATTAATAGAAAAAGAAAAGCGAAATAAACTCAAAATTCAATTCTTCAAAATCCGGAGTGCGGTAGTATTTTTTTAAATATTATTTTACAATTTTAGGAATAATAAAAAATATAGTAAGAAATACGACAAAAAATTAACAACGGCTCTTACAAAGCACGGCTTTCAAATGATAGTTACCAGTTTTCCTTGCCGACGGTACTTAATGAAATATTAAAACAAAATGGTAGTTGGAGGGATTATTATAATGTTTGCTTCCTGTAAGTTTTATAGCGGAATAAACATATTGTTGTGTAATAGTTATGTTTTCTACTATTACTTAATGAACTGCTGCATTAAGCATTTATATAATTTCAATTTAAAAATGCTTTATGCTGGTCAAAGTAATAACAGAAAATCCATAAACATTTTTTTTTACCTCGAGTAGTCAGGTATAAACGATTGCCACCTAAAAAACACAGTAATTTTCCGTAACTTTCTCCACATTTTTATATATTATAACATTTATTAGAGTAAATTACTATGCTTCCTATAGAAGTTTAATTAAATATCAATTATATAATTCCTCGGTAACTTTTCTTGAGCCGTAATTAATCTAACTGCCTGAGGTTAATTATATCTACATATTAAAACTTCGTTAAAACTGACTCACCAATTAAAAGGTGGCAGGCCGAACAAGCGAACAGACACTTACACACATTTATAATATTAGTGAGGAAAATAAAGTGTAGCCTAATGTTATTTTTATACTTCCATTATTATTGTAAAGGTTAATAAAATTCTTTTGGTTGATTTTACATGAAAAAATCCATGAATAAGGGTGGGTGGAGATGCCTTTTTTTAATAAATAATGTCCTTGTTAAGTTTTTTTTTTAATAATTTAATACAGCTGTTGTTATCTTTTTGTAGTATTTCATTTACCAATTGACGAACATCATCATTAGTATTATTTGTTAAATTTTCACTTGCTTAGAAACTTTGTGTTTCCTTTTTTTATTGGTTGAAAGTACGCTTCTCAGTCTTAATATACTATATATTTTTTTGTTCATACTCACTTTTTATTTGATGGAAAATTGTATGACCGAAATTAATTTTGCACTCCGCTTAAATAACCTACCAATGTGTCAAATGAAAAAAGGTCAACTGTTTTTGGTCAAAAGAAAAAAGTTATTTTAAAATCTGTCAGTCTTAGTTCGGTAAAATGATATTGGTGACACTATTATCATTTTGCCGAATGATATTTTGATGTTCTAAAAATATGGCAAACAAAACATATATCAATTAAAAGGACCGAAAGGTCGATCGTTTTCGCTCAAGTTAAATTCGGGCTAATTGTCGGTTTTCCATTTACAATGCATTCAGTCTAGTGAATTTTAATCGTGATACATGTAAGCTACATGGACAGTCTTACGTTACAATCCCATTGAACTTCAACAGGCGGCTTGTAGTTCCAGTCTGATTCCCCTAGACCCAACGTGACTAATTAAGCATATCCAATTACATCGAGGCTTGGGCTAAATTTATTTGGCGTTCAACTGTTCAATGTTGGTCTCGGATCTTTTCTTTTGAGTATCACAAATAAGATTGTTATGTTCTGTAATTGAATTTTTTAAAAGTATTTTTAAAGTAATCGCAATACCTTATTAAAATGCGTACATGTATCGTGCCAAGGAAGTAATATGTATTTTTATTTTATAATATTATTTTCTTTTAGCAGTATCTTGTGATTTCTTATTACATTCCAATGTGAATGCGTAAATGCTATAAAATCAAAGTAACCGAAACGTCGAAAAAAATGGAAAAAGTTAAATAGCATGTTTTTAAGGCGTTAATATTAGTGTTACTAATACTTCGTGTACTTTCGATGTTTGATAATGTAACAAAGAGATATATTCGCTAGATAATTTTTAGTATTAGCGGCCTTAAGTAATTTTGTCCGTAGGGGCTCTATATCTCTTCCCTTGGGATCTTCTGTTTTCCCTTTCCCTTTCTTCCTTTCTATATGCCAAATTTCGTACAAATTGTTTACCAAGTAAGCTGAATGGAAGATAAACAGACAGACATATACTTCCCTATTCATAATACATACAGTATGTATGGATAATGAGAAATTTGTGAGAGAATATTCTTCACCCAAAAATATGTCTTAAATTCCAGAACGCGAGCACCAGCTCGGAAAGTATTGATCAATCCTAGATAAGTGGATTCAGATATTGACGTCTGGCTGGCAGCGTGCCACAACACGCTCATTCACTTCTGGAGCGGTTGTGACACTAGAAATGATCCCGACAAACAAATAAAACTTGTGAACTGACAGACCGAGACATATTACTATCAGACACGGACGGCCCCGATGGAAAAACATTTGTAAGATGTATAGTTGTGTTTATTCGGTGTCTGGGTGTTAAATATATGTATTTAAGTATTATATTTGTGATTTCTCTATTGTCTGAGATATGCGATACATTTATTATACACTAGCAGCGCCCCGCGGTTTTAGTCGCGTTAAGTTGTAGAACAAACCTAGTATCGTTTATCCTCCGCTGTTATTGATCCTAGCGTGATGTTATATAGCCTAAATAACCTTTCTCAATAAGTGGGTTATGTCATTATAAACTTTTCTGTCCTCGTAGTTTAGACTTTGGGTTGCTATGTCAGGCAGTTTCTCCTTTTATATGTATATAGATTGATTTGTACACATTTCGAAGTCAAAGTCAAATGTACTTTATGCATTACAGGCACATTGAAATCGTCCATAAAATAATTATAATATAAGTAATAATAATAACAATAATATTTCTAATAAGGAAGTGGTTATATGCATATTTATATACAGACGACCCTGATGACCAAAAGGATCATAAAAGTTATCTAACACATAGAACTAACATAAATTCATTAAGCCCACCCTAAACTAGTCTGCCGGCATCAATCGAGTCTTAAAACTAAGTTTACTGCAGCTTCACTATGCGACCCCCCAGAAGGAACTTGTAAGAAAAACTTGTGGTGATAAAGGTTCTACCAACACCATCTATGTAGTAAATAATTGGCGCCAATAAAACCCATACCAACGTCGGCGCTAACAAATCATTGTCTTAAAGCTAGTGGTTAAAGTAGTTTAATTACAAGCCATTTTATTTGTAACACATTTGATTACACCACTAGCTGGCAAGTATTTAGTACATTTTACGAAGCTTCTTTGATCGATATCTTTGTAATTCTTCGTTTATTTAAATTCATACCAGCAGAGAAAATATTTCCTCTCCCTGTACCAAATGTTACGAGGGGCGACCGAGGTTCTGGGACCTACCGCTGGCGGTATATCCACCAAAGCAGCTTAGATCAAATGAAATAGGGCTCTCTGCAATTGCCACCACGCTTGCTCAGCGCCCTAACAATGGTTAAAATCCGTTCTTCTTTGGGAAGGCCTATGTCCAGGTGTAGACGATCTACGGCTACTGTGACGATGATGATAATGAAGTATAGACATGATAGATGTAAATAGACATCCACGTCTTCAGAAACAACTGTGTAAAAAAATGCCTGGAATACCTTGAACTCCAGGGAAATAGGCTATTTTCGATCCAGGCAACACAAGAGTACCTAAAGTCCACGATGTAAAGTGAAATCCACGCCGATGAAGTCGCAGATGAACAGCGACTTAACTATAAGTTTTACAATATTTTTGTCCTTATACATAGGTATATCACACATCACTATTATGTGTTATGACCTCAAACCGGGGTTTATATACTTCTTTACAATTTTAAATTGGACCATTGGATTTCCTTATGGTAGCCGTTCATTTAATCATCGATAAAATTATTAAAAATTTAGATTTCAAATAAAGCGTGTTTTAAAGTAGAAAAATATGTTAAATATGATTAACGTACTGTATTACGGAAAATGAATAATATTTCTTTGCAAAATTTTTGAGAATGGATAATATAATTAATAAACAAGTGGATAAAGCTTAGGTTTACACGGAAACAACTTTTACAAAACTGTCCCGAGTTACGATTTTACTGGGGGCGTCTTTATAATGTTCGTTGTTTGGTAGCTCGTTCATTTATTTATAAACAAAAGTTTTGCTGAGAATTTTAAATCAAAGACTCATACCTACTGCAATTTTACCACAACTTATATGTACAAGTATTGCTTAATCTGTATTAATTACGATATTCAAAAAAGTTTCCATTCCGTTTCAAAGTAAGTAGCTTAAAACTAAGTTTTATAACTTAGCAATTAATCAAAGACGTAGTTTACTTTATACCTCTGCTTTTGAATTTATAAAACCGTTCATCAAGCAATCACTTCCTATTACAACTTCAAAGACCTAATCAATCGGCCAAATAGAATATAAAGCGTTCATATCCCACCAATAAATTGAAACTAAAAGAAAATAAGCTAAAACCATCGTAATTAGATCAGGCCGATAAAGCAAATGATACTTTACACAATACCCCGTCAGTGTCAAATTCCAATGACAGAACACGAAGCCGGTGTTGGCTTGATATACATTTTTTATTCATTGCTAATGGGTTTGCACACCTGTCTTTCAACCGTGGAGTTTGTAGGTAAAACTACAATTTATTATTCCAGCCATGTTTACGGCGAACATACGCAGTGTTTCTTAAGGCCAATATAGACTAGATTTTTTCTTTATCTCGATTCATAATCATTACGCTTTTATCATTATAATTGGGATGATATAAATAATAACTCATCAATATGTATTGTCTGATCATCTGTCTGTCAGTTGCAGTAAACACTAAAGCTGCCGAATGTATTTAAAGGCAGTTTCCATATATGGGCCGTGTTATTCATCGCACAAGTTTTAGGTGTATATATTATGAAACATTTTACTGAAAAACGACGATCGTTTTTGAAGGTTGCATCGTGCGGACGAATACGAGGAAATTATAGCCAAAAATATTGACGTATTTTTGTATATATGCCCAGATGACGGTGCGAAGTCATATTTTACGTATAGAAGAAGGGTTTTGTTCGTATAATTTTAATTTTGTCACATAATACGTTATAAACCTACGCAGTATGTCAACAACTATATTGACATTACTTTATTAATTGCGTACCATGTGAATGTTGTTTCTACGAAACATGTTTACACAGTTGTTGTCGCAATATGCCGGATATTTTAATATATATTGCTTTTTTCGAATGTACCTTCATGTATGGCTACACCACTTCGATGTCAATCCAGCGCCACCAGGGGAGTAAAACTCATGAATAAATAAATTCACACCACATCTCTTGACTTCGAGATAAGTCGCTTAAAGCCGCTGTAAATATCCGTAACACAAGTGTACGGACATAAGACAACAGAGGAATTACAAAGACTATATGTTTTACGAAACCTAACAAGAATGTAGATGTGTTTTGCACCTAAATTATTCATCAAAGATGTTATTTTACTCTGATGGTACCCCACAGCTAAGACGATAAGAACAATCAAAACCAAATACTAAAGTATTTTGAATGAATTCTAGATAAAATTAAATTGAAAAGAAAAAATATATATGTACTCGTTACTAGCAACACCTTCATCTTTAAGATTTAAAGATGGAAGCCCTTGGAAGAAAATATTTGCACGATTTAATAAGCCCTTGTACGCTCGGCCTAACATAAGCGTATTGAATGCTCCCTTTAGAGGTTATTCATATCTTTAAAGCCCTCCGACACACAAAGAAGAGAAAAATCGTCGACAGGCGAAGCCTGCGTTCAAAGTGAAAATGAATGGCCGACTATAATAAACTTTGATAAAGGAGCGAGCTTGCATCTTGTAATTTTGACACTTGATTTCTTTATTCAGACCTCGTCTCGTGGTCTTTTATTTGTTCGTAATCAGCTTAATATAGGGGTTCCCAAACTTTGGCAAATGCCCGCCAATATACAGTTTTAGCATTTTGACTAAGAACAGACCTGACAATGACGCAAAGTGGATTTTACAGAAATGCGCTTTTATTGTAATATGACATTTAATAAAGTAGGCCGGCAAAGTACAGCAGTACCTGTACCAGGTGTTATAAGAGGCGACTGAGGTAACGGAACGGACAGATGGCGGTATATCCACCCGTAACAGTGTAACGCAAATGTAACAGGGCGGGGATAGGCAGTAGCATTCCTGTCGCGAAGCTACGCTCTGCGATTGCCATCACACTTGCCCATCGCGGCAATTATAGGCAAATTCTCCGTTTCTTGGGGATTTATATCCAGCAGTTGACGTTTTACAGTTTCTATGATGATAATAATTGTAATGAAACTACTTTACGGATTATTTGACTTTTATAATATTTTGTTGCAGTTAACGTTTATTCTGCAACAAGGCGCAATTATCTAATGGAAGATTATGAAGATGAATTAAAATTTGTGTGAAGATGAATAATAATTGCCGCGCCGGGCAAACATGTTGGCAATTGCAGAGCATAGCTTTTGTGATGGGGATGCTCCTGCCCATCACCACCCTATGCATTTGAGCTACACTGTCTCGGATGGATATACCGCCTTCTGTCGTTCCTGGAACCTTAGTCGCCTCTTTCGACACCTGGTACAGTGGGAGGTACTATTCTACTCACAGCTTAAATCATAAAATACAAATAGTTCTTTATTATTAGGTAATTACTTTTACATTAATCAAGGTTACTGCAGTATGGAATGTTAGTACTTATTGTGGTTGTTTAATGTTTAGTTACTTACATTTCTAACAATAACTACAATTTCCTACAGTGGAAGTTATAACATTACGTAGACGCCACATTCAGACAAACTTTAAGAAAATGTCATTGGGTTAAATCTGTTAGATATTAAAATGTTCGTCGCTACAGCCACTCCATCTTGTAAAGAACACAATATAAATGCTCCGTTTTAATTTAAGGTTACAAAATAAACCTAATAGTAATAGTGGGAAGAACTAAAGCCATATGACACTGTAGCATGCATAATATCAGCCACAGAAAATCCTCCGCTAGACCTGTTCTAGAAATTCGGACCGGTTGAATAGAGCTTGCATCCAGTGCGATATGATTAAAGTTAAAAATTCCCCAGGGATTTCTAGAAACTCATGGGAACTGATTTATATATGAGAACATTCAGCGGAGGGTTCCCACACAAGCCACAGCAGCAAATGATTTACTAGTGAACAGTGTGCCATCACAGTTTCTTACTCAAATTATCAATTGAATATAGCATACAGTCGATCGGATGTACAAAACACCGACACTTAAGCGCCAAGCTATAAAACGGGAAGTTCCTTAGCTAGCAAGTTCCCGCAATTTAACTGTTCTGGAACTCGTGAAAACGAGGATTTATTTAATTACTGCACGGTGATCAGACACGTACGATCTCAGATATTATTTTACCATCAGTTAAACAACCTACGGAATATTCCGTTACATAAATTCTATATATCCTATTCTATCAAATATATTTCTATAAAATTTTAATGGCTTCTGAGAAATGTGTAAATGCACAATGCGCGCTGCGTTGAGAATATGAAGGAACCGCGTTTAGGTAACTAGTCTAGTCGGATTTAGGAGTTATGCGCCAATACCTAGGCATGGAGTTATTTTCCTATGCATTAACTGCATATTTTTTTGGCCGTGGTACACTCGTAGAACGGACTTGCACTGCAACCTCAATCTGCCATAGATTCGTGAGTTCATGTCTGAGGGGACTTGTCGTTACATCGACAAGGCGCCTCGTTACTCAAACCCGCTAGTAGTTTAAACTGTTAACTATTGAACCATTGAGTTAATTATCAACGTTTATATATGTAAGCCGAAACATATCCTTCTAGATACCACCTGATACCAACGCAGCCTATACATCTGAAATGCTCTTATCATGAACTGCACACACACACACACAAACTTAGCTTAAAGCACTCGCCAGTAAGTGATAACCCCTCCAACATAGCGCATACCGGTCGCACTGATGAAGCCGGGCGCAATCCGTCCCCTCCAAAATCCTCTCAAATGACGACCACTCAAGCCAAGATCCGTGCCTTAGAGGCGGGCTTGAGTGATCGCCGTGGGTCTCGTTCCGATCCCGGAAACCAAAAACGAAATAGTAAATGCCTGTTTGTTACCTTTAACTATGCTTTTGTTAATTCATTCATTCACGATGATCTAGACCCGAAAATGTAACCATCATGCAGTCAGTCATTTTTACTGACTCAGGTATTACAAATATATTATAAATTATTGCACTAAACTGCGCATAGTCTAGCGCAAAACGCGAGTTACAATGTACACTCATGAAATGTATGCGTGTAGTGAACGATTTGCGCCCGTCGTCTGCGACTAAAGTGATAGCAAAGGTCAGTCAGCGTTAACGCGAGGTCTCTTGAGAGGCCGCACAGACAGTGATTCAACGTATTATTTAGACGTCCAATTGCAAGTCTGTGTAGGAATGGTTTAGAATTGTTTCGCGTATTCGCCCACGTCGTTCCCATACCTGTAAGAATATGGAAATAAAATATAACTTATGTTGCTTGCTTCTATTAGTAAATAAATTATAATAAATTCACACATCTCACACATTGACCCGACTTCGTGATGACTCGATTAAAGCACTTGTGTTACGAACATCAAACAACAGAAGAATCACAAATATAATACTTAAATACGTATGTTTCACACCCAGACACAAAACAAATACAAATATCATCATATAAATAAATATTGGTTCTGGGTAGAGATCGAATCCACGAACTTTGTGGAAATTATTAAAGAAGTATGTGATTGAGAGATAGATTAAAGAATAGTGTAATAAGAGATCGATGTGGTGTAAAAGATGATGTTGTGGCAACAATTGAGAAAGGATTGTTAAAATGGTTTGGACATGTAGAAAGGATGGATGAAAATAGCATGACTGCACAAATATATAGAGCGGAATTTAATGGAAGGGTTGGTATAGGGCGATCGAGGCGAACGTATCTTAACCATGTAGGAGTATTAAAGAAGGGTCAGGTCAGAAGCAAGTACCAAGAATAAACGAGCGTGTATAAATAGCCTAATGCGAGTAAGGGAAGCGAAAGAGGTTTGCCAAGATCGTAGCAAGTGGAGGTCTATAGTCTGCCTACCCTGATGGAACACAGGCGTAATGTATATATGTATGTATTAAAGTATATTAAATGATTATATTAGTGAAAGAGTTTTTGAAATTAGTGCAATAGTTTCGGAGTTTATTTGTCATGATCTTTATGTTTCCAAGTTAGATAAAGGTCTTTTTTGGAACTTATTTTCAGCCTAAAGATGGAATTAAGGAGCTATTTCTATAATCAGTTCCATAGGTTTTAAATCTATTTGTTATAAAGAAATCTTTGTTCTGTGTATGTTATTAGTATAAATATATATCGTATGTTTGTTTTATAGACCAGGTTAACAATCAAGTATTCAATCCGCGTAATAGTAAGCGGCACCGCAGCCAGACGTTACTAATACACAAGGATATCGCTAGCGCGTTGCCAACATTGTGACATTAAGATATTATATGTCAAATTACCCAGTAATTTATTTATAGATATATATATCATTAACTTGCGGTTTTAGACAAGAAAAATATTTACGCTGTTAAACATCAACCCGCGTTCTCGTGGATTTCATTCAATATCGTTATTTATTAAAGCTGGTGAACCGTCGTAATAACTTGACTAAGATAGACATCTGTTTGTTTGGACATGCTGATATAGATATGGCAATACGCTTTTATTGCATTCCCAAAACAGGTGCGAGGGAAATAAACGACTTAGCTCATTGATTGAGCTGCTGCCTTTCATGTTTTATTGAGGAATCTTAATGAAATTAAATTCGCTGTCAGTATAATTACCATTAGATGTTAAAAAATAAATAAGAAGATGGATAGTAAAAAACAAATTGAGAAGTTCAATTAATTGTTCATTGAGTTGTTAGGGTAAAGAGATGTAAGGATGTAAAGATGTAATTCAATTATATTTATAAATAAAATGTAAATACACTGAGCTATGATTGAGCCTCGTATGATCGTTAGTTTTGAGTATGAGATCTATATTTACAGTCATTCAGCTGAATGTCAGTAATTCTTGATAGAGAGTTGCTGCAAGGCATTGACCAATAAAAAATTTTTCCTCGTCCCAAACCGTTAAAAGTGGGTTTATTAGGCGTAGCGAACGTATCGAGTTATGAAATCAGCCCTTAGAAGTTCACTGCTAGAAATAGGCCTCCCCACTAAGGCGGACAAGCGTGTTGGCAATCGCAGATCACAACTTTCGTAACGGTGATGCTGCTGCCTATCCCTGCACTGTGCATTTGAGTTATGCTATTGCAGATAGAGATTCCGCCAGGTCCCAATTTTGGTACCTTAGTGGTCTTATGACATCCTGGTACGGTTTTTTTACAATTCACACAACTCCCTGATAAAACTCGAAGTACTTGTGTTTCAGACATCAAACAATAGAGAAACCCCAACTATTATACATAAATACATAGATTCAACACCAAGACACAGAAAAATTACACATATCATTATGCACATATATCATATAAAAATTTGTCCTGGGTGGGGATCGAACCGACGACCTTTAGCGCACAAGACAGGATTACTACCATCTGCGCCATCGGGCTCGTCAATTCTGCTCTGGCAGTACTTCATGGCTTTACGTATCAACTTTTAACCATACATTTACATATACCATTCTCCATTATGTAATGCACCAAAATAATCCTTATGAACCCTTGTACACAAAAAATATCCAATAAAAAATGGACATTTGTTTCAAGATACAATTATAGTTCCATTTTTGCTGGATCATTATCTTCGTATAACATTCAAAATAACAATTATAGGGATATTATATGAATAAAAACAGAAAAAATTATTTTATCTTAAATTATATATACTATTATAGTTACATCTATATACTAACTTTAATAAAAAGAAGTCAGCAATTTTCAATGCATAAAACCTCTAAAGTAATGAAAAAACTATTTCTTCCTTACAGATTGCTTCCAACTTGTAAAACTTTGATATTTGAGTGTTTGTAGGTGTACCTACAAACAATAACCTAAAACATTGAAGAGATAGCGTTGATTTGTCAGCATAAAAAGAACACTATGAAAAGTTCGACGTGTCTACTAAGCTTTCGGTGGCAAAATGGTAATGCAGTCCCCCGGTAATTGAAAAATGCAGGTTCGAGTCCTGCCAAAGTCTGATACAAGCCGGAGAAACCGTTTGAGAGATTTGCCTTTGACAATTCACAATATCCACCGATATTACATCCATATAAACCACCATCGAAATCAATATACTGTCTTAATTAACATTTCTAGATCTATAACATTATTTATTGCTTTATATGCATTATAATACATTACTTAACATTGTTAATAAAATAATTTTATATGCTATCTCCTTTAATGATAGGTTAATATAAATATATACTTACAGAAGTTTGGCATAAAGCGACATCGATCAGAAAAAAATTGCAGCGTAAGCAACAAATGCTTACATCATTTACAAACTCTACATGCAGTGTTAATGCATAGGCAAACCGAAATCGCCATTTCACCGTCCGTTGTCAAAGACGAGGTTCCCTCAATCGCTGTAATTGACTGGTAAGCAGCGTAAAAGCGAGTTGCCTCTCGCAACGGATGCTTCTCGAGAAATCGATAACACTTCCCGCCCCTTGCTACTACGGATTCTCGAATTTTGTCAGTGCGATTTCGAATGATCTAGAAATGACGATGCGATTGAGTGTACTTATTATTTTAATTTAGCCGTGAGGTACCGGAAGAGTAGAATAAGTTCCTCCCCCTGTTCCAGGTGTCGTAAGAGTTGACTAAGGTACCAGAGCAGACTGATGGCGGTATATCCATACAAAGAAAGTCAGTTCAAATGTACAGGGCGGGGATGGGCAACAGCTTCCCCGTCGCTAAAGTTGCGCTCTACGATTGTCAACACGCTGGCCCAGCGTGGTTATTATGGGCAACATACCCCCTTTCTTGGGGAGGCCTATGTCCAGCAGTAGACTTGTAATGGCTGGTATGATAATATTACTTGTTTTTTTTTAAATCTCAACAACATTTAAATGTAGGATTGTTGAAATTACAACATATGCAATATTTGCGAAATGCGACTCAAGCAAGGTTCGCGACAAAGAAACTACTACTTAGTCCTGCCTTTTTATATTAAAGCTATACTTTACTATTCTCATGAAAGACGTGGTCCTACAAATAAATAACTGAACATAATATTTTGTACGTAACGATTGCTAACTTTCGAAATATTCAGGATATGTAAGAAGTAAAAACAGCTTCTAAATCGAGTCCAATTTCCTTACATGATCATATGGAAATATTTTGTCTAAAAATATATTCACATCTGTTCATTGAATATATAGGCATACGTAAATCACAATTACCGCGACGGTTGCCCGAGATGTTGATCTGTTATTCCGAATTAGTTAATAGATTAATGATCTTACCTAATTGCCCATTCTGTGTAATAACCTCGGATAGACTATCTACATACGTTTTATATAGCTATGATACAGTACCTAGTATCATTAATAAGAAAAGTTACGTCTGTGTGGCTAAACTTGGAACTGGAGAATCAATATTAATTTTTTTATTAGATATATACATATTCTTTGAGTAAAATTTCTATAAACATTATCATTTTATCAATTCTAGTATTTACAAGGGTGATATTTAATGTCTCTTCGTTAATGTCATGTGATCTAACAAACTTTTCACGGTGCACTAATATAAATAAATGAAATTTTGGCTTAGAGCCTTATATTCGCGGATACATTTTTGGAAACGAAGTATCCTACATACTTCGATACGAAAAATATATCCGCGATATGCGATATAAAATAGAATGCATGCAGAATAAAAGCTGGGCAAAAATTAAACCCTCCAAATTGGCGCCCATTTATTTCTAAATGAATCAAAATAAACAAAATACGATTACAACGATAATAAGGCACTTAAACTAAACGGCGCTGGTATTCGAAATTGTGATGACAGCGAACGCTGAAGTTTTTCAACAAAAAACATTCGCTGCACTTTCAAATGACCAAACAAGAAGCAACGTTAACTGAACGCAAAACAACTTTCATTAAAAACTATATGGCGTATGAAACTGTTCTGTAAATTGGTATACAACAAAACGAGAGTATTTGAGCTCGCGCGTTTGTTCATTTGCATTGGAATCCATAGAATTTAAACAAAACTAAACGCTCACGAGGCAACTAAAATTAATACAATACTTTTTGCATCAGCAGAGACAAGTGGCGTTCTCTTCGGAGTTGCAGCGGAGCGGAATCTGCAGTTATTACATTATCTTGACAAATGCCAACGGGTTTTAATTATTTACCTGCAACTTTGAACATTCAGATTGCTCTTTTAACTTCGTTTTTTCCAGTGCAAATTAAATACCGCTGTTGTAATGGGTTCCATCCCCATCACAGGCCAGATATTTGTATGATGATATTTGTGTTTTCCTATGTCTGGGTGTTAAAAATACGTATTTCGTAAGCGACTTACCACGGTATCAGGTCAATGTATGAGATACTTGAACTTGAATATATTCGTACAAAGTTATTAAAAAAACTTTACAAACAATATCTTTATCATCTAAATAACTGACTGTGACTTTTTAAGGGCTTCGTTCATCTGGAAAATGGTTTGAACAAATATTTTTCCCTTTTTTTTACAGAGAGCAATAAATCAAGTTCCATACAATACTCTGTATTCCGGTTGCTTAAAGAAACTTCACAAATGTCAAACGTTTATACATCTCAACTAATAACTAATCCAAAAAGGTGGTACAACGATACATTTAATTATACACACAATAAGGGGGGCACTAAGCAACCTTATAATTTTATATTAATCACCACTATTTCATCAACACATTCACCGATTTCTCACGCATCAACAGGAGGGGTCTGACTAGGCTTTTTAAAATGATAACACTCGCTTGTAACCATACATTAATTAATAAATAATGATTAGCCCCGTTCATTCGTTTCAGCGTTTAAGAACCCTATAACGGATTAATTATAATTTACGCATTCATATATTTACGTAATAAAACTGTCGATTAATTTCTTTACTTATTATGTTAATCTGAATTATCACATCGTTCAAATTACATTGTACAATGATATTGACGTACTCGTTACTGAGTATTTTAAGTGCTCAGCCTTTGTAGAATCCTGTTTTAACCTTTATATAATTAATGGCAATGACTATATCACTTTATTATTTGTTTCTATGCAAAAACACACGGAAGTCGTTAACTATATTTTATCTTATTTCCCCAAATTCCCCCCCACCCTTTTTGGGGGACGCATATGTCCCACAATGGATATACATGGGCTGGTATGATGATGACATAAGTTAGACCTCACAAAAGCTCGTCTGCTTTGATATCTCACTCTCACCTTTGTCTACTGCGAAATAATAGTTTTCTGCCTTAAAGGGTGAGGAGGCTGTGTAATTATAATGTGTAAGATAGTAATGTGGCATAATTTCTTCAAGTCACAAGGTTAACAACGCGCTAGTGATATCCTTGTGACATAACGAGCGTCTACGGCGACGCTTCGCGCATCACGCGAACTGTTTGCCTGTTTATCGAACTGGTCTAAAAAAAGAAAATTTAATTGTATTTATATATATCAAGAATGCGCTAATATAGATTCACAAATACTTGTAAAGCCTGACAACAATACTGTTTTCCTAGAAATAAACTCAATATATAATTGAATATTCCAACCGAGCCTTTACGAATTCACGTGTTTAAATTATAACAATACAGTCTGCGAAAATAGCAAGCTTAATCTTATTATACCGCTAAGCAAACGTACAATTCCGGACATAGAATAAATATTTCACAGTATTATTTAATATTCGGAAAACGCCTGAGCAGCCGTCGAAACTTTTATTGGAATAGTTTGGCCACCGTGCTCTCAGCTCTTACGGTCGAGTCTGCGTTCTCAATGAATATTACACTCTTTTACGAGGACAGGTCGGTTTCATGGTTACTAAATTTGTCAATATTATATTTTTAAGCTGTTATTAAATTATTTTGAAAACTTTACACGTGGTCGTCGATTTTTAATATCTTTCTCTTATTATACATTAGTATATTATTTTCTGCGAAGTTGAATGATACATGGCAGATGAATCAAAATCCGCTATTTATGCTTAACTAGCAGCGCCCCGCGGTTCTATCCGCGTTAAGTTATAGAACTTTTATACTAACTTTTACCCCGTTTGGGGATGATTTTCAAAAAGTATTTTACATGTGTTTCATAACTTTCATTCTAATAACTCCAAAAACAGCAGTTTCATACTATGTTTAGTTTTTACCCTTTAGGGGATGAATTTACAAAAATCTTCTCTTATTGCTCCCCTACGTATAAAAGGAACCCCTGTGCAAAAATTTTAAGTTTCTAACCCTAATATTTTACGCCCTGTGTTGATAGACAACGGCCACATCTGACAGTCAATTAGTTTCCTTCCCCTTTTATGATATATATATATATATATATATATATATATATATATATATATATATATATATATTTAGAAAATATGTCATCGCTTGGGCTAAATTTCAACACGTTAATTTTATGTTAATTAGTTAAAATATCAAATTTGAACGATTGATAGGTTTAAGTAAAACCTTTGATAAACGGATATTATTGTAATACTACACAACGTTGGTACAACAAGACAGCTGGTTCTTTAACCAATTCTATAAAAGAAAAAAAAACGGTACGAGATACGTTAAAATACACCTTTTGCTGGTTTCTTGTTTTTTGGCACGTGTCTCCGATAACTATCTAATTTCATAGTCGATATGAAGACCCAACACGGGACTGCGGGTATAAAATTCGTTTAGAGTCGCCCGATCTTTATTTTTTTACACCAAAAAAACTATAAAAGTTTACATCATGCGTACTCGGCTGCTATATTGGAGCAGATGTTTGTTTTCGCATCGATTTATATTTCACCTTCAACTTTTATCGATCAGCGATTATTTTTATTATCACCTTTACATTCTTTTACATCAATTGTTGATCTGATTATTTATTTATGCTTATATAAGAAAATATTTTAAGAATATTTTGATTACTATATTTATATATATATCGAATAGAAGGAGTTTTATGAGATCGGCTATTTATTTTATTTTTTATAATTGCTCTTGGTAACCGTTACAAGCTAGCAACCATCTGTCGCGGTTGGTTATCCAACATTTGGTTGTTTTTGTTTTTGTACGTCAGAAAAGCAGCTGCAATATAAGATATTTAAATTTGGCTGATTAACCTAAACTTCCTCATAATATATGCATGATCACATTAAATATATGAAAAAATATATTAAAATGGTTTTTCCTTTTGTTTCAGGATGTGAACATCATCATCTATCCATCAATGTGTAACATTCACTTGACCACAACGGACAATGCGGTCACAGACTTCTAAACCACTACCTAAGAAAGGGGCTTTGAGTAAAACAACGTTCAAAGCGGGCTCAAGTACAAAACAAACCAGGAAAAAAGCAGGGTCTCAAAAAAAAGTAAAATCCTGTGTTAATAAAGGAACATTAGTCAAGAGCCCAAGGAGAAACGTTAATAAAGATGATGTTTCCAACAACAAAAATGAAGGAGAACCTGGTTCTAGTGACAAAAATGAAAATTCGCCAGAAATATCAAAACCGGGACCTTCTAAAATCAACGCTGTTCGAAGTGATTCACCTACAAAAAAATCGAAAAAAGATCTTAAAGACAAAAAGGATTCGCCTAAAAGTACAAGCGACACAAGCCTAAAGAAACCCCTTCATAAAAAACAAATTAAATGCGGCAAGAAGGCAAAAGTAACTAAATCAGCTGTTAGGAAGATAAAACTCGATTCTGATGATGTAAAGTACAAAATTAATTTTGAAGTTACTAAAAAGATACAACCAAAATTTTCGAAAGCGAAAACGATTGCTAAAAAAGGTAATATTGCTAAGAAGAAAATTGTTTCTACTGCTAAATTAGATATCCAAGAGAAGGAACTCCAAGAAGAGGCTGTCATAAATGATAAAGATAATCTTAAGACAGATGAAGAAAACAAGGTGGTTGGTGATGACAATGAAAAAGATACGAAAATCGTGTGCAGTGAAGAAATCAAATCCGATGTTGATAAATTAGAAACAAAATCTTTGGAAATAAGTAGTCCCACTAGCACAATAACTTCTTCCAACGCTTCTTTGACAAGTCCTCCTGGAACGCCAAAAGTAGAAACTGAAAGGCCTCCAAAATTCTTTACTTCCAGTAGAACACCAAGAACAGTAGATATAGATGTAAAATGTTGTAAGAACTCAAAAGGTAATTTGAGTGTTTCTGAACGGTTCTTGTCCATGAAATTTGAAACTAAATCAGATGACAATAAAGACAAAAGCTCGACCAATACACTTGTTTCACAGGGTCCTGATATTGATGTGTATACGTTTACAGAAAAAGTTGATTCACCTAAAAGTATTCTCTCTGACTTTCGCAGTCCGATTAATAAAAATATAGGACGTGTAAGGCCTATAGCTAGAGTAAAAGGAACAGTGATTGATAAAAAATCAGAATCTGAGCGAAAAAAATATTCACCGCATCGGCCAATTGAAGAAGTTGTGAAACAGTTGAAAGCCAATAAACGTACCGAAGAACTTAGTGCTTCTGCTACGCATATACCAATTAGATCAGCCAATTCTGAGACAAATGAAAACGAAGATAAAGAGGATGATAAACCAAAACAAATCGTTAGCAAATCTTATAAAATGGTGGCTCGGAAATCTAGCGTAACTGGTAAACCTTTTAGTCCGATCAAATTCCTTGATCCAGAACCGACGCCTACAAAAACAGAAAAATCCCCGAAAGCAGCGTCACCCATAGCCTCAAAAAAGACGTCACTTAAACTTAAAAAACAGCAGAAAAAATCTAGTTTATCCGATGAAGATATCGATACATCAAAATTTTCCCTTAACACAACTAACTTTCATTATACTTCATCTGATGAAAGTGTTAACGATTCAAACGATGATAACGACGCCAAAGAATCTTCAGAATCAGACACTCCGAAAACTAAAAAAATGAAAAATAAGAAGTATAAAAGAATCACAGATGGAGCTAAGAAATCAACATCATCGAAGGAACTGAAAGAACTATCCAAAGATTCCTTGATTGATTTAAAAGACAGTTCTCTTTTAATGGGTGAAAAGCCAAGTAAAAGGAGGCTCAAGTTATTATCTATGTGGGCAGGTCCTAAAAAGCACAGAATGGCGTCATTAAATGCCATGGCTAAAGTACATTGCTTGTATGAAAATGAAAGTAGAACTCACATGGAACTTGGTTTGATGAAAACCGTTGACAGACAAATGCTACCGAGTACATCTAAACCGTCAACATCTAAAAAAAGAGAATCTAAGCCAAAGGAAAGTGATAAATCTGCTTCAGAATCTGAATATGAAAATAAGACGGAGAAAAAAGATGAAAGTTCAGAAAGTTCTGACGATAGTCCCCCTTCCAGAACTCTTAGAGGAGTACCAAGAAGTGCCGGCAAGTATTGGGACCCTAAATCTTCCACCTCATCGAGTGAAGATAGCGAACAAGATACAAAGAAAAAAAATGTTAGTAATGAGAAGAAGAAAGCAACTATAAAATCTAACATCACGCCAAAATCTGATTCCGAAAAACCTCCTGCAAAGATGAAAAAAACGGCTGGTGTTCCTGTAAAGAAAAAACGTAATCGCAATGAAGTGGTTATGGATCTCAAAGACATGGTGGTTCAGAAACGTATGGCAAGTTTAAATGCAACTGCCATATTAGCTGCCAGTTACGAAAAACGTTCCCCAAAATCAAACAAAGATGACACTACTTCAGATTCGTGCAGTGACGAGTCATTTTCCCAAAAGCCAAAAAACGGGGGAAACTCCGGCGTCAAGTCGGAAGCAAAAAACGAAGATACTAAAAAAGAATGCGACGATGCCTCCCAAACTGATCGCAAACAAAAAGTCGAGGTTATCGTGAACCAAGACACGGATGTAACAATCACGGGAGTGTATTCTACGCACCATGAAGGTTTTTGTACCGCTATGCAATATCGTATTTCTTCTACGAGCCACACGCAGACTACCGCTACTGCTAACTGCGAAAAGGTAAGATTTAATTAAGTGTCAGTTACCGAATCCTAATTAAAACGGTTTATCTTAATACATTTATAAACCATTATCACAGTGACGGCAGATGAAACTTGTTGAATAGAAAGCAATATAATAATATTATATTGGGTAAAAGTCAGCGAATTGACGCGTGTAATTCTGGTACGTAATAAAGATGGTACACCCGCCGGCGCTTCGGGTCTCATTAATACCCGGTAATGAAGTAAGTTCTATGTAAACACGCCTCGGGATCTCATCCCCGCATTATCCTTCATAGCGTTACCATCGGAAAGTAGTAAGGAAAAGTAAACCTTTTGTGTATTATGAAAACGTTGAATTCGGTGTAAGTGTACTTTATCAATTGGGGCGTAAACGATTTACACGCGAAAGGAGTATACATACATCGTGTTACCCTTGGCGCAGATTACATCGTCTGACGCGTTGAACCTTATAAATGTTAAGTTAAACGTTTTAAAGCGGTGAAGATCATAGTTGCCCATTAGTAGTCAACTTTGGTTTTTTTTTTATGAAAATTTACATCACTTCAAAGCTAGTAACAAAAAAAATATGCTTTAAAAACGTGTTCATTGTTTCTAAAAAGCTCGCTCATTAATCCAGCCTGTCTATCATATTGTAACTTTTATAACTGAAACTTTCGCCCAACAGGAGGATTAAATCTAGTTGACATTCGCAATGCAACATACGCTTTGAAACCACATTGAATAAATCCAGTTAAAATGTTACAATTATTTTTCACTGTGTACATTCTATTTAGTCGCGTAACTGCGATTGACATGTCAACCGGCTTTTAAAATAATCTAAACTAGTGACAGAAAAAATAACTAAATGAAGCACATCTATATGCATAGATTTACTCAATATTTTATTAAGTAGGGGCATCCGTATTTTTTTCTATAATTTCTATCACCGTTGTTTTCTTTTATTTAGGAGGGTTGTTCGCGAGATGACGGGGCGCGGTACACACCCCTATCGGCGTTGTCTTCAATGCAGCCCCCGGCGGAGCACCCTCACACCCACCCACAACCAGGTAATTCGTCATGTACCACTTACCATTATGTACAATTGAATAACAACTAGACCAGAGGTAATCTTTGTAACGCATTGTACGAGAGTTTGACGTACTATTCTCGCTATCAACCATTTTCATGATATTTTGGGCTAACAGTCTTACTGAATAGATCGTGGCATCGCCAAGGGAACACAATTCTTAAATTTATAATGAAAGAACTATGTTCTATGTTCTTTATATAGAAAAATAACATGATTCTTACTGATATAATAAAATAAACGCGAAATATGTTAAAGATATCATTACTCTTCCACAGTTTAACAATAAAAAATTTTATGTGAAAGGTTTGAATGTTGACTGGTATATATAGTAAAATAAAGACTATAATTGACTTTTTGCTCAAATTTCTAAAGCACTCATTATGATTGAGTTACTTCACTTAAAAGATATTGACGTTCATCTCGCATTTCCAAACAATCTGTATCAAAACACAAATTTGGTATTCCAATTGATCACCGGGCAGCGGCACAATGGAGTACCTCCCTCTGTACTAGGTACCGCAACTGACAGTTGGCGGTATATGCGTAGCTCAAATAAGCTACTGTGCCATAACCTGCCCAATATATGTGGGTATAATAAGTCTATAAATGTGGTATTCAAAGTCTTTTTTTGAGAAGAACCTTGCGTTTAGATGCCGAGCATAACAACAAATCTAACAAGGCTATGACGAATCGTACGGTTTCAAAGATCGTTTATCGTGCGAATACGTCCACACATTAAATAGGTCAATGTCCAATGCGCTAGCCCAGAGTTCGCCGCGACCCGCGTCTCGGCGTTCGCTTACAACATTCAGTCAGTACAAATTATTATAGACCTTATTTCTAACGCGTTTGAAACAAAACATGATTGATATACTGTCAATTATAAACTAAATGACAAATGATAAGCTACACGTGAAACGATATTTGACAAATAGTATTCTTGAATTAATTGATTAATGTTAGGAATATTGTACAGGCTACCGTATATTATTGACTATAATTTATTTGGTCTATAAAAGTGTTGTATATAATTTATATATTCATCCACTTGTGCATATAGTTTAGAAAACCAATTATTCCTATTCGATTTTAGTTTCATTTTTATATACATTTGAACAGGACCGGCTTTAAATGAAAAGCTCCGGGATTTTGCTCGATTCTATTGAATTCGTTTATTATTTCTGTTTAGATTTGCGATTTACTTGTACATCAAAACGATTTTTAGCCATAGAAATAGATTAGAGTTCAAAATGTTTATCCGTTATTGGACATTTTAAAACTCAAAGTACAAACAGTTCAAAGTAAAAATAAATAAACCTTCATGTTATCATAGCACAATATCTAGACTATACCAAAGACAAAATAAAACTTGTACAACGTTCTTGTAAGTGCAACTTTAGGGGCCTATAAACTACAGCTTGTTTTTATTTTTACGAGCTTAGCCCAGAATGATATTGTTGCTATCAACTGAGAATTTCGTGGCTTCAATCTAAATTGAACAAGAGCAAAACGCACGATGTAAATATTATCTGGCTCATTGCTTGAACTACACGTCTATGTCAGTCTCACTCAAACAAGGAACTTTACAGACGTCGAACTTGTTGTTATTTCCGACAACTAGACTTAATTAAGACTTTTGTGCTACTCTACTATTCCTACGAATATAAAGAATTATGTACTGATTTTTTAAATCAGGATTAAAAATTGCGTTAATTTTTTTTCTTCAAATTAATTACCCGATTCAGTCAGAAAATTTTTTTTGCTAATGCCGTGAGGTTCTGGTTGAGTAGAATACTATCTCCCTCTGTATCGAATGTCGATAAGAAGCGACTTAGCGACAGAACCGACAGATGGCGGTATATTCATCCGAATCAGTGTAGCTCAGGGTGGGGAAAGGCAGCAGCATTCCACTGTAAAGGCTGCGTTCTTCGTTTGCCTGCCCAGCGCGGCAATTATGGGCAAAATCCCCTCTTACTTGGGGAGGCCAGCAGTGGACTTCTAATAGCTAATATGATGATGATGAATTTTTTTGCTAAATTGCTTACTGTAATACTTAAATAATTCAGTAATGTGATACATATTTTTTTATAAAGGAATGAGTTATCCGTATCGTATGGGTTTGGAGTCAACAGTTAATATGTAGGATAGCCAGAAACACCAAGCTTTGTAACACAGAACGTTGCACCTTCCGTGTCAATTCAAACAACTAACAATGAGGAGCGCCGTAATCAGCAGTCACATTGTTACCAAGTAATTCTGTCCAAGTGAAGTGCGAGTTGCCTTGGAGTCACTCGAAGACTACAACTTTGCAGACACGCCTGACATAAGATTTATGCAAGTGGACTCTTTGGCTTGACTTAGTTTTCGTACTCGGAAGAGTAAAATCCAACGGTAGTATAAATGTTTGCTAAAATTAAGTTTATGTCAATTTTTAAACGTCCATCAATGGAAAAAATAATGTGCATGAGCATCTTCCAACCTTAACCGTTTCTAAGGAAAATAGATATTCTCGCAGATTAAGGCAAATGAAACATTTGAACAGAGCGCTCTTAATGCATTATTTATAGAAAATCAGGTCAGTGTTCATCATTTCGTATTTTAATGTGCATCAAAATACATACATACATACATCACGCTTGTATCCCATCGGGGTAGGCAGAGAGACGCATCTCCACTTGCTCCGATGTTTCCTTTACTCGCATTAGTATTCTATTTTAGTAGCTATTCATATACGCTCGTTTATTTTTGGTACTTCTGACCTGGTCCTTCTTTAATACCTCTTCTACCTGGTTAAGATATGTTCGCCTCGGCTGTCTTATATCAACTCTTCCATTCATTGCCGCTCTATATATCTGTGCAGTCATTCTATTTTCATACATCCTTTCTACATGTCCACGCCATCTTAACATTCCTTTCTCTGTTGTTGTCACAACATTACATCGAAATATACGAGTATAATTTCAATCAAATGCAACTGAGACTTGGTAGATCTTCGATGTGTTATTAGTCATACACATGATAGTATGTATCAATAAGCAGTACGATGATCTAAGCGGCTAGCTTCCCCACTTAGGAATGAAGTGTTTGTCAGTGGACATATTACAAGTAAGATACTTGATTAAACTAGCGGCTTGGCAGGCTTCGATTCGTAGTAGATTGTTAGTAAAAACAAGATCTTGAGAGGTCAGCTTTGTCTGAACGAATTAATCGTTATTTGCGTTGATCATTGTTTTGAATCAACATTTGAGTATCCGTTGTAATCAAATTAACGTTGAATATTTTCAGTGCACATACTGCAACGGCTTTTAAACGAGAGGTCAATGTTTCGGTTACAAGATTCATAAAGTCATTGTATCAAGTTTGCTATTACTCCCTCAACAATTTCTTCTTTTTAATGTTAAATGTTCGCTTTCCTTGTATTAGGTGCTAATAGTATCTTGTTATACTGCGATTGGTCTTGGTTCTTTATCTAATTTACATTTTAGTATAAAACCCTAGAAACCCTAGAAGCTGTTGAAATTGTTGGAAAATACCATCTGCGGTATTTTCCAACAATTTCAACAGCTTCTCGTAGCTTCCGTGGAATATAACGGTGTTCCTTCGCAAGTAACCCTATGTATTGAATGGGTTTATCCAAATAGACTCCAAATTTTTTTTTTTCATTCACGCCGGTTATGTGCTCTTCAACCCTTGTCACTTACTGATATCAGTGCATTTAAGTAATAATAAGCCTTTTATTCGGACAGCACAATGATCTTTCATCAGTTTATAATTGCTGTTGAATCTCGTCGTCATTAACATCGACAACATCGTCCGTTTGCTCCAATTTAAAAGGCAAAAGCCTCCAACTCCTTCCATTCTTTTCTATTAAGCGCTGTCCTAGTCCAATGTATGGAAAGCAAAGCATTTAAATAGAAAGATTTAAATATTAAGAGACGTTTTTATTATAAGTAAAAAAAAAAAAAAATCAAGTAATGTTCAAGAAACGGGTGGTGATGGTCAACAAGAAAAACAAACCGTTGAATCTCTGTATGTTCCACTGCGGATCTAACAATATACATAATTATGCAGAACCCGGCATTTATACCCCTATAAAGCACAACTACAGTATGTCAGACTTACATATTTGCATTGCAATTGTGTTTCGGAGACATTAACTTATACGCCAGTGTGCCGTGTAGCTGTACTCACATTCATATCATGAGCGAAGAATTTAGTACCCCCTACTCAATTTAGTTTTATTGCAAAATATTAACATACCGCGTAAAAATTCGACACTTCATAAGCAATTAATAATGACTTTCAAGATATCAACAATCGTTTCCTACAATTTACCTTCTTCAGATGGATCTAAAAACTAAGTAAGTTCATTGGTAAATCCAAAAAACTGGTGATGGTATCCACCTTTATAAGACTACCACCAAACAGCTGTGTTTTGCTTTGATGTGCTCCGGTTTTGAAAAGGTGAGAGGCGGTGAATTTACTAGAAAACGTTCGAAATTCTTGCGATAATACAATCATTTATAGGCTGCGGCGATGCCTAATATCACGCGGACCGTACACTTATTTGTCCATTAAAACATATAAAAAAAATAGATTCGTTACTATCATTCGTATATGTTAATGTTCAGTAAGCATCAAGTTGAATGACAGTCGCAAACAGGCTGGCGATGGGCCAGACTGCAGATGTCGATGCAAAATTTGGCTGGCACACTCCCGTAGTATACTTATTTATCATACAGGCACGTGTTCCTACCGTTCAACATCATCTTCACCATTTTCATCTGCCCGCTCATCTGCAAGCGGCAAAACTTTCTAAAAAGAATGTTGTAGTGTAATATTATTATCAAAGCACATGTATTACATTTGTTTCAGAAAATTAACACCCTGATTGCTTATTATAAATTGTCGGGCCCGATGGCGCAGATGGTTGTGATCTTGTATGCCAAAGGTCACGGGTTCGAACCCCACCCGATGCAAATGTTTATATGATGAGATTTCTATTTTTTTTTGAGTCTGGGTGTTAAGTATATGTCACGAATATAATACTTAAATAGTATTATATTTGTGATTCCTCTATTGTCCGATGTCCGTAACATAAGTGATTTAACTTCTATCATGGAGTCAGGTCAATGAATGAGATGTTGTGGGTATTTATTATGATTATTAATCTCTTGAATATGTTCAGCAGTGAATATATGACAGTCACATACACTATCTGCGAGCCAGGATTACCAGCGTTATCGACTTGAGTCCTCTCAAAATAATGTTGAGAGAAAAGTTTGCATAGCTTGCTGTAGCCCTACTATGTCGCAGATATTTCTTTTTTAGCTTTGTAATCTGATAGTTTATTTTACACGTGAATGTACAGCAAGCATCAAGCAAAATTACAGTAGTGAACAGGCTGGCGCTCGGCCAGGCTGCAGATGTCGATGCAGTGCTAGAGTGCTAGCGAGTTACTTGCATATTACAACGCCTTTTAACATAACGCTGTGTGTTTTTCGTCGGGCTAACTTAATCACTTTATTTAATTAACTATCCTGTCACTATAAGGATTTAGTAAAACTCAAAAGCACCCGCTTTTAAATTTTATTGTTTTTTTTTTAACTTGATTCCTATCAAAGGACGGTACCTATTTATATATGTGTATGATCCTAATAGAATTTTGATGTTAATAACTACTGACTACGCTTTCGCGACTGGGGAGCTGCTGCCCATCCCCGCCCTATGCATTTGAGCTGCAATGTTTTGGATGGATATACTATTCTGCTCTGTCGGTACATCACGGCTAAAGGGAAAGTCGATATTTAAAGTGAATATGTTACTACTAATCTTGTGTAATTTTATTTCTTATCTAATTAAAGCTGGTGAAATAGGCAAGGATTTTTATTAGTATAAAATTTTAGTACTTTTGAATTTTTTCGAATAAAACTTATTATTAAAGCTCTTCATTAAAGTCATGAAACAGCGAGTGAAACCGCGGGGCGCATATTTAAATGTGTATGACGTATTAATAATATCGACTTTCACTAATAATATAGAGAGCATCACACCCAAACGGATCTGCCGCCAGGCCTACGATGTCAATGCGGAGTTGGCCCAAACACTAACCTGCATCACGTATAACTCTTTGCTTATGTCATGCTAGCATACTACCGCGACTTCGTCCGGACATGTTATTATGGAACAATATCACGGTAGAGCAACCGTGTGTTCAAACGGAATTGATTTAAAATTTCATAGGTTAACTTGCGGAATACTAATATTTTTAAAACAATCGTTTCCAGTGTTACTTCTTGTAATACCCTCGATCGACGGACACTCGAGCCAAAGTAAAGACGCTCTGAGTCAAAGCTGTCAGTAAAATGATAATATTCTGAACTCTTCCTGGGCCTCTCGAAGATTTTGGCCTCATACTGGTGACGCTGAAACTGATAATATCTGAGGATTCTAGCTTAAACTTAACCTAAAAATATATATCTTTTATCTTGTAATACACGCAAAACGATATTCAAGAATCATCATATCAGTCATTAAAGGTCCATTGTTGGACATGGGCATCCCCAAAGTAGGAGGGTTTATGCCCATAATTGCTGCGCTGGGCAATCGTAGAGCCCAGCTTTGCGATAAGAATGCTGCTGCCACTTAAATACTACATATTTAAGTTGCGATGTTTCGAATAGATATACCGCCATCTGTCGGTTCTAGTACCTCAGTGGCTTCTTTCGACACCTGGTGCAGCATAACTACTATCATATATATATATTCTGAAATTTTAACACTCGTTACAAAGAGCACCTACTTTCGTGAACTCTACATAGTCTTGATTAATATTACAAAGAGAAAAGATTTGATTTTTTGTTTACTATTTAACTTAAGAACTAGTCAAATGGTTTTTGACTAGTTTGATCCGGACGAAGACATCGGCTGTTTGCGCCTCTGCCATGTCGTACTGTAGAGCGTGCGCAATCACCTTTATGCCTCATGCAGCAGGCACTTAACGCACTCCTTATGTCTCCCCGGATTTTGAAGTATTTGTCGACAACGTCAAATCATGAATAATTAAGCTCGATCTAGATTAATTTTATTTTTGTTACAACTTCATAAGTGTGTATTTAGAATAATCCGTATAATTATGTTAATAATAAATAAGTAAATAATACATCTTCACTGAGTCACATAGGCTGTAATAAAATTAAAATTATTAGAGATCCATATGGAGCATTGTAAGCAACATTTGTATGTTTGTAACCAACAAAATCAAAAATTACTGCACCGATTTAAAAAAAGTTCTTTAGTGAAAAGCTACATCATTTTTCTCGTATTCTCACAGATACGGAAATTTCATGAATGAAACTGCGGTGTATCCCATCTCTTTTCATTATATCAATCTATACGTCATTTTATTGTTAGTTATAGATTTAGTTCAGTTTGTATTGACTGCGCCGGGTTGGCGACAGGCCAAAGTTTACAACAACAAGAAACCTTCTCCAATATTCTATCCAGACAAAATGGTTTTGCGGGGTCTTTACAGTCCACACAACTTTTCATTTGTGTTTTTACAGGAGTCGATACGCGGCCTTATCATTTTAATTATGGTGCTTTTGTTATACTGAAATACAGTAATGAAATTATTATACTGAGTAAAGCGCGTCCAATAAAAAATAAATAATTTACTGTTTACATACGAGCTGTGAGGTACCGACAAAGTAAAATAGTACCTCCCCCTTCACCGGGCGTCGTAAGAGGCGACTAAGGTACCTAAACCGACCAATGGCTGTATCCATCCAAAACAGCGTAACTAAATGCACAGGGCGAAGTTAGGCAGCTGCATACCTGTCGCAAAAGCTGCGCTATGCAATCGTGAACCCGCTTGTCCTGCGCGGCATTTACGGGCAAGATTCCTCCTTTGGGAGAAGGCCTATGTCCAGTAGTGGACACCCAAATATTGCTGATATGATGATGTTAATTATGAGTAATTTTTTTTATAGAATATCTTACTAAAACCTATGCTAGTCATAAAATCATTTATAAATAGAAGATGGAAAATTAATATATATTTGCGTAAAGGGACCTCAGTAAAATAGAAATCTTTATTTCTTGTAACACTTGCTGGCATTAGATGCCCTCAGCGTGAGCTGTTTCTTCAATAGCTCTAAGTACTTATTGAACTCAGTTTAAGGTCAAACATTTTCCTTTTATATTGTTTTGGAAATGGAATCGTTTAGAATAAAAAATCATTTAAAGTCAAAGAAAAATACTGAACAATTGTTTAAAATCTCACATCGAATTAAAACCGAACAATATTCACCTTAAATACAAAACGAATGGAGTCGCACCAATCGCTTTACCAATAAATAAACAGGCCTCTCACATTGTTCGGAGCACCATTGGTTATTTACCGATTACATTCCGGAACATTCCGGAATAGCGGCGACAAGGGTTAACATCGTCCGGTGCTGAAAAGACCCTGTTGTGAGGACTACCGTAAATTTCTAACACTCCACTACGCTCGAATGCAATTCTGCCAATCGTTTCGGATTTGTTTAGAATCTTTAAACTAGTTAAATGGATTATGGAGACGAGCACCACGATTTATTTATTTATTAAGAAAACCAAAAGCGTAAATTAAAAGTATTGATTCGATGCAATACCAACTCATAGTATTAAACAAAGTTGATTTCCACTGTCTGTCTTTCTCTCTGTCTGACCCTATGTATGCTTAGATCTTTAAAACAGCGAAATGAATTTGTTTGCAGTTTCCTAAACAGATGTGATTTAAAAAACTGATAATTTTAGAGTTTTCTTATGTTATCACGTAAATAAATTCACGCAATTTTTGCAATCTAACAAAATTAACATTTTTTGTGGTTATATTGCAAACGCTGACTGAACTCGACGAGATAAATCATATAATGTATTACAGTACTGTACACATTCAAGAGATCTAACTAGACGAGAAAAAAATCCACGATGGTATATTTCTATATCTTGGAAATAGCCTACAACAGCATTTTTTATGTTCATTGCACCCATGATTGGGCTCCCTCATTTATCAAATAGTTTTATAGAGATATCAATGAGAGAGCAAAGAAAAAAAAGCTAAACTAAAGAGGAAAAAATAAAATCTAACATAAAAAACAATAACTATACTAACTAAGAATAAATCTATAACTATAAGCACTTATTGGGCTTCACTTCGCTTGCCGGAAAACTTCATGATCTGGTTGTTTGCGGAGTTTACCTGTTACTTAAGAGTACCACAAAGTTTCGTAACATTTTTGTAAATTTTTCGAGATATTTCTCGAGTGAAGTGATGTATGATATTTTCTTACATTTACGCGTCCTCTACTCCTAATAAATACCATATAGCGTCGCATTAATGATTCGCTCAACACTCCTACAATGACATCTGTCATTATAATTGCTATTTGTTAGTGCGTATGTTATTACTTATAACCCGTTAAGAAGCCTACAAACAACAATTTAAAACAATCTGCTCCAATAATAATTTAATAGCATATGAAATCCAATAATTTGGTGTATAATTGGATAATTGCTCAGAAAATTATGTAATTATAAACACTTTTTGTATACAAATTTATCGTTTATTAATATTTAAGCATACCTTTATAATTAATTGAATGCTCGATTCGAAATAACACATGGTTATTAAAAGTAACAGAATAGTAAAATGCTTGTTTTAAAAAGTGTGTACTTTTATATTGCTATTTTTTGCAGTGGGTATAAAAAGTCTATGCAAATGTTGATTAGATAGAACGAGAAGTGTGTTCAGCCGACCATTTAATTTTAATGATTATAGAAACTCTTAATTGATTATTGACTATATGAAATTCTATTCACTTTCTTTATTCGGATTTAAGTGGGCCTTAAACAATCAACTCAATTTGCCTTTTTCAATTTCTTATACAAACTATATTTTGGTGTAAAACGAGTTACGTATTTCTAAATCTGTACAAAATATCATTAAGGTGTCTTTCGTGCGGGCGGTACTCCTACCTGTACTAAATGTCAGAGGTGAGGGGGTAATGAAACGGCCGTCAATTGGCGATATATTCACTCGAACCAGCAGTTAATGTAACAGGACGTAATGCAGTGTTACCCGTCGTGAAACAACGCTCTGCTATTACTTATTACTAAACAATAATACAAATCAGACATTTTTAGAATACTTAGGCTGTATTAAATATACTAATACCCACCCCCAACTTCGCCTGAGATTACTGTACCACTATTTCATTTGTCAAAGACGCGGTTGGCGTCTAGTAAACAATAAGTTGTTTCAAAACTTCAACAACATGTAATAATTGTATTTAAAGCTAGCGGTCCGTACCGCTCGATGGTAAACGTGACCGAACCTAGTGTCATCACAAGGATGTCGCTAGCGTGTCACATTTACCTAGTAATATAGAGAGTAATAATAAATAAATAAAAAATATAGTAATATAGATATAGAGTATTATTGCCTCCGTCCTATTAAACCGCAACACAGCAATGCGAATGCGATGCGATGCGAACTGCTATTTGACGGTAGATGAGTGAGGCGCAAATGCAGATTGTCCGGGGCATAGTACGAGTAAAATAGTATTCCGTTATTCCTTGGTTACAGAAAGAGTTTTAAATCCGTTCTAACTTTTATACTATCTACCTATAATACTAGTACTTTTTGGTAAAATTTTTCCAAACCTATGATTAGTTTTTATATGTATACCTACTAACTCGACAGACGTTGTCCTGTCTAATCTCTACTTATATGTTTATCATGAAAGTATTGGGTCTATAAATTGAGATATAAACTATCCTACCTCTCAAGTAGGATCAAACTGCACACAGTAAGCAAAAATTGATTAAATTCGATTTATTAGTCTTAAACTATCAACGGCAACGCTCTGCAATTGCTAACACGTATGCCCAGCGCGGCAATTATGGGCAACATACCCCCATTCTTGGGGAGGCCTATGTCCAGCAGTGGACTTTTAATGGCTGGTATGATGATGATGATGATTAGTATTAAAGTTCTTCCCAGGACCCAACGTGACAAAAAAAAAATGTATAAAGATAATGAACATCTTAGTTTTTAGATAGGTACATAGAGTTTACAACTACTCTACTACTCAACAGCTACTCTATGGGCGGTGCCAATTTGAAGGCGGTGAATATTGTCTGGTACATTGGTACTTATTGATAAAAAGTTATCGTTCATCCCACACATTGATTCAATTGTCCAGAAGGTTTCTAGGTCTCTTGGCTTCATTGTCAAAAATACTAAATCGTTTCGGAGAACAAAACCCAGAATAATGCTTTTCAACTCTTTAGTCCGTAGCTGCTTGATTATTGCGGGTCATGTGGCGTTTACATTATGCGACACACAGCCTTCGTATCGAGCGTATCCAAAAACGATCCGTGAATCATTTAGCGTACAAGTCAGGTATCGTAAATAGCATTAAAAGATATATTTCGCGTCGCAAATATTTTAGAATTGACTCACTTGAAAGTGAGTGAAATGCATCCAAATGATATATATTTTGTCCCGAATTACTTTAGAAAATTAAGTTTAAGTTTCCTCTCAGATATCCCCGGGTGCCTCTTAATTTTCTCCGCCCTCCCTTATGAAAGACAGTTTTTGGGTTCTAATTCATAGATATAATAATCAGATTGATTTATTTTCCTTGGTTTACTATAAAATTAAACGCCATATCCAACAATTACAACTTAGATTAAATAAGTTTTAAATTGAAAGAATAAGACAATTTTAATGTCGTCTGCACGCACAACGCATGCTGTGTGAACCTACTTGTTGTACACTTCGTTTTAAGTTCTAGCTACTGTATACTTATTATCATCATATCATTATCATCATACCAGCCGTTAAAAGTCCACTGCTGACCATAGGCCTCCTCATGAAAGGGGAATTTGCCCATAATGTTGGCAATTTGAGCTATATAGACTGTATCGGATGGATATACCGCCATCTGCCCGTTTCGGTACCTCAGCCGCCTCTTACGACTCCTGGTACATGGGGAGATACTATTCTACTCTGCCAGTACCTCACGGCACTTATTATCACGATATAACAATAACCGGCTTACCTTTAAATAAATAAATAAAACAGAACCCACATGTTACAAGTCCACAAATAGTACTCCACAATATTAGCTACACTTCCCTCCATAGTCGGTGTCGAACAAACAGTTTTCTAATTCGCGACCGTTTCTGACCGGTGTTAGTTCCGTCTAGAGATGGGCACTAACTAAAGCACTGACTCAAATACTAGGTATTTGAGTCAGTGCATCCCTTCATTCTTAATAACAGACGGACCCGATGACGCCGATGTTATGACCCTATCTTGTGCGCCAAGGTTCGTGGGTTTGATTCCCATCCAGTATAAATATTTATATAATTATATTTGTGTTTGTTCTGGGTATTAAAAAAGGCATTGAAAAGTTTGATTTTCAGTCATCATCATATCAGCTATAAAACGTTCACTACTAGGTAGTCCCCAGGAACGGGAGAATTTGACCAAAATTGCCGTATGATAGATGGCGGCATATCCACCCGAATCACTGTAGCTCAAATGCATAGGGTGGAGATGGGCAGTAGCAGAAGGCTGCGCTCTGCGATTGAAATTTCCTCATACTTGGGGAGGCCTATGTCAAGCGGTGAACTTCTAAAGGCTGATGTAATGATGATAATCATGTTCTACTTCTCTGTTACTATACTCCCTCTTGAAATTACTTAATTATATTTACATGGGTGCTCCCATTCTTTTTGAATACCAAATAGTTGATAAAATAAAAAAATATACCGAAACAAGCGACTCGCCACATCACTAGCTCTCACCCGTTCCACAATCCGTTGTAGTTTATTTTCAACTCTACTTTGTTTTGGAAAGTTTGAAGTGGTTAATGTTTTCGAGCTAGCCTATCATCTATCGAGTTTTATTACGTATTGTTTTTGATTGCACTCAACCTGATTAATGCTTTGTTGTGAAATGTGGTGCCCGACTCGGGTCTTGTACACAATTTAAATTTGGATTTTGTTTTTATTAAGTTGTGTTTAAATTTATGTAGGATTTCTTAACCCGTGCGTTATTAAGAAATGACTAATTTATTTTTTATTACGCTTCTCAAAAAACAAATGTCATCACGCAATATCTCTATATCTCTGTAGCTTAGCTTAAAGCATCTGTTTTATGATAACAAGGGAATTGCAAGCATATCACTTACATAAACTAATAAACACATAAATTTGTTTCATATAATCTTCGGTCGGGATCCAACCCACGACCTTTGGCGTACAAGATCGGGACGCGTCATCGTGCAATCTTGACATTTGAAAATATAAGCGCTATATTTCTCGAAAATAAGTCCTTATATGCATGTGCATAAAATTTATATTTGAGTATATCAAACCAGCCTAAAAGATGGATTCTAAGAGACTTCCAAAAAAGACCAATTGTATACGAATTGTATTCAGCGCAATCTTTCGGTTCTAATCAGATCGCTGTCTTCCAAGTAGGTTCTACGCTGCGTTTTCAAGGGCGTGGACTGATCAAGAACTCTACGGCCAACTTAACCATCAATTAGTCGTAGTATGTAAGACTGATAAGAGTAATAAATAAATAAATTCACTCAACATTTCATACATTGACCTGACTTCGTGGTAAGTCGCTTAAAGCAGACATCAGATAAGACAGTATTACAGAAAGTAATACAGACATCAGATAAGAGAGGAATCCCATACTTAAATATATATACTTAACTTTCCGACATAGAACAAAAACAAGTATCATCATATAAATTTAAATTTATTTTTAATATATGATTAATATATTTATATTAATTTATATATATCATAAAATTTATACTTAATATATGTCTTGGGTGGGGATCAAACGTACGACCTTTGGCACACAAGGCAGGATCACTACCACCTGCAACAACGGGCTCTTGGACTTGTTAATCTCACTCAAATGCGAAGTGACAATAATCGTTAGTCACACTTCGACTTGTTAATCGTATGGGATATACCGGTCACTTCAATCTTTTTTGAACCTTCTCATTCCTGATTCGATCACGTAAAAAGACTTGAGCATTCAAGAGGTACCTTAATAAATAATAAGGCCTATTTTGAAAGAACAAATTTCAGTTGCATGAATCAACATGCAATCAAAAATTTATTCAACACTTTAAATTTGAGGCATTAAGGTACTTATATGTCATAAGAGATGGTTCGCTGGTTGTCGAACGCTGAACATTCGAGTTGAATTTATAAATCGAAAGTACTATGTATTCAATATTTTCTAACATGCACTGCTCGTAACAAAACAATTATTTTAACGGCTATTTTTTTTACTTTTAGCTATTTTTTTGCTAATTAATTTTGGTTCGGTTTTCTCGTCTCAAGATTGACAACGCGCTATTGATATCCTTATCCTTGAAATTACAGGCGTTCGTAGGCTGCGGTAATGCTTATTATATCGCGGTTTATGTACTTGCTTGTCGATATAAAAAAGTCGAGTAAAAAAAATCGGAAATGTCAAACAGACAACAGTTGTTGTTCTAGTTTAATTTTATATTTAGTTTACGATTTTGTATTAAGACGGGCCCGATAGTGCAGACTGTAGTGATCCCTAGTCAGGACAAATATTTATTTGTTGATGTTTGTGTTTGTTCTATGTCTGGGTGTTGAGTATATGTATTTAAGCATTATACTCATGATTCCTCTGTTGTCTGACCTTTGTAACACAAGTGCATTAAGTGACTTATCACGGAGTCAGGTCAAAGTATGATATGTTGTGTGAATTTAATCTAATATCTGTAAAAGTAGCCGATAGTATAATAATAGTGTCCCGCTTGCGTCTTCTGAATTGTCCCGCATTGTATTTCCCCCGCGGTCAGCTGTGGCACGGTTCCAACTCTGCACCGCGCAGATATTAAATAGCGGCCACTTATCTAAGCACCCGTCCACCAGATACCAAATCAGCACTATTGGACTATTTGATATTCAATTTAATTTTGTTCGGCCAATGTGCGAGCTTTAATTGAATTTATGAATTACAACCAAGCGCGTGTGCGGTCCTATTAAATACAGACATTATTATTCCGACACTTCAAAAGCTATTAAGTTATGTCTGTTCCTTGAGTGTTATTGCTTCTGTAGTTAGTTCTTATTTAGTAGAAACGTTTTATCGCCTTAATAGTTCCTTTTATATTCGCTTTATGGGAATAAATTGGAGAGATAGACAGCCTCTTTGCGATTTTACTATGGTGTAAATAATAAAGAAACAGATTTATGAATCTGATTCTGTGAGTGAATAACATCGGTGCATATAGTTTGTATAAACCTATTTTGATATCATTTTGTCTCAAAAAGTACTATGAATGAAGAACTAGTTACCGACTCTGGCTTTGGAACCTATGCAGGGTTTTAAAGTTGCCCCTAGACATAAAATTAACTTTAACATATTAAACCTAAATCTTTCCCCAGAATTATTTATACATTAAAGAAAACCAATGAACCGAAGTACTTTAGTTTTATAAATTGTCGCGTTCATACAGACTAGAATGCATTAATATAATATCAATCACCATATTAGTCATTGAAAGTCCATTGCATAAAGGACATAGGACCCCCCAAGAAAGGGAAGATTTTCCTGCTATAACTGCCGCGCTGGACAATGTCGGCAATCGTAGAGTGCAGCTTTCACGACAGGGATGCTGCCTATCCTCGCCCTATGGATTTGAACTACACTGTTACCTTAGTCGCTTCTTACGACACCTGGCAAAGGGGCAGGTAGTATTCTTCTCCGCTGGTACTTTACGGCTAATAATAACAATAAAGTAGGTAGTAATAATGCTATCGAAAGTAGCAATGAAAAAATCATGACGCCACAACTTAAGTCAATGATATTCATAAGTAGCTAAGAAAATAAAGTCAAAATAAAGAAACTTCTCCAAGATTGGGATTCGAATTACGGACGCGTTAAATTTATTTAATTCCATCCCGGAATAATTCAAATCGGGGCTCAGAGCATTTAATTTTCATTGCTTAGTGAGATCCTATTCCAACGAAACCAGATTAATGAGTAAGCGAAAAACGTTTGTTATTTTTCTACTGCTCCACTAAAAATATCTTTGTATGGGATTGTTTGGGAATACAAACAAATGAGAAAAATTTTGAGAACATTGTTGATAAACTACTTCTATCTTAGTGGAATGTTCTTTTAAAATTCCTGGGACATAGTGATAAAATTTAACACTTCTCAAATTACTTTTGAAGTTTCTAGGATACTTCAAAAACCTTTGATCTTGTGACTTTATATTTAGATTTGGAATATAATTATGTTATTACTAGCTGTGCCCGCGACTTCGTCCGCGTGGAATAGATTCTTGGGTACCATACCTCTTTACAATTCCTTAAAGAGACTTACTTCGAACGAGTATTTTGTCTGAGATTGTGTTAAATATTTGAATAATTAAAACTATTTATGGGTAAAATTCGTCTCATAAACAATAAAATACGTTTTTAAAGTAATTACATGCAAATGTATCAAAAGTAATTTAACTAAAATAATGTTTTTTTTTCTAGTACCGGAGCTAGGAGGTCTTGCACGCCGAGCCGGTTGTTCCAGTGCATTCTCTGCGCCATCATCCACTGGGGCACACCATGAACCAGGTAAGTTATATTCTAGACTAAAAAGTGAAATTACCTACATAGTGTATAATATTTACTAGAAAAAAATCAACTTGCTCAGGCGAGACTGGAAATGATCGAATGAAGTCATCGAATTTTTCCTAGTATTATTCTTGTGATCGTATTGCTGTATTCTGGCGTGAAGGACATGATATGAGCACTGTTGATGAAATAAGTGAGACGTAGAAAGTCTCCTCTAAGTCCAGCAGTGCAGCAGTAGACGTCTCGCTTGATAAAGACCGATACTCGATAGTGAAGCCAGAATTGAAACCAATTCTACCTTTTGTATTTTTGTATCTGTGATTACGCAAGGTGTTGCACGCGCAATACAAGCGGACAAAGAAACAAATTCAAGGCATATGCAAATACAATTCGCGCACTAAACTTTTGGCCTTTTACATTGTCTATATGTGGACGATAAAAATGTATTTATGTGACTAAAGCGTATAAAAATAGCATTAATACAGGCACGGCTTGTTTTTCATGAATACATGAATAATATATTTATTTGATTATTTATTTATTCAGCTAACCAACATCTAATTACAATGACACTATGTCCAATTACAATGTGCTTAAATTCATTCTAATTGTAGATACTTAGGCATGCAGTTTAGAGCGTACAACGGAAGACAAAAACATAAAATAATTCAGTTATAAACAAAAAGAACTGAAATTACTTATGACAGTTTTATAAAATTTACCATATATGTGTGTTAGAATTTTTACGTGTTTTGATCTAAGAATGTTCTTCGTGGTGGAGTGCAATAAAGGCGCTATTTTATTTCGAGGGATCCATTTCACAGGTTCCACAGGTTTTCTATTTGACTTCGCATTGATTTATAAAAAAATATCCGGTCGATAATATTCCTACACAATAGTAACAAGTACATTCTATTGCAACATAGATTACCTTACCTTAGGAATAGAAGAGGTGCCACAGAAAGCGTACTTGTACACGTTCTATCCGTAACGTATGGAAAGCGTAATGCGGTCACCATATCACACTATAGTACTCCAAGATGCTTTAATAAGACCATTATAGATTAACGTAAATAATAATTTTGTAACTCAGATATCAGACGGGACTTGAATCTGCATCTTTTCTTTTCCGTAAGACAGTATTAACGTTATGCTACCGAGACCTTGTAGACACAACGAATTTTCCTAGTGTTCTTTATGAGTCAACAAGCTGTTTATTTTTTCTAGTAAGTATTTTTTAGTATACATTTTTAGCAATTTCAATGTACAAAACTAATAAACTAAGCAAAAGGTTGTATTACCTTTATAAAATGTTTCTTAGATCATTTATCTATTAAGCAACTTCGGTTTGGTGTTCCAAACCGAATCTCCCGATTTTGATAGCACTAGTTTTTTAAATTGACTTCTACTATGTAAATTTAAAGACGTCATGGAGTTTTTATAACATGCGTCTTCCTTGAAGTATCACCTCTGATCTATCTCTCAGTTGGTAAATAAAGAAAATAAGTTAAAACAACCAGTCCATAATTATTGACGTAGTCCACTTAAATACAACAGATTTCTGTCAGTCCGCAGCTGGTTTGTAATTAATTCTTCGCAGTCTAAGTAAATCACTAGTTAGTCAACTTAAATATTTAAATTGTCTTTACTAACATTTAAAATATTAACTCGAGTAATTTGTTTTGTTGGCTTAACCTCTGGAATTAATGTGACGCTGTGCGGATCCAATCAGACGGTTTTAAAGTTTCCGGAGTCGAGAGGAATCTATTTTATCCAGCATACAATAAAGGTCTAGATTCTGCCGGAAATTTTTCAGTTGACAAAAATATGCACTCTATTTAATTAGGACAGATAAATGGAACAGTCTTGTGTCTCGATTTGATATGTTTCATTCAAACTTGATACTTATCTTTATTTAAATAGCGCCGTCAGAGATAATTTTATCAAAGTAAATTACGTGAAAATCCTTTTTAATCAATAAGTATCTTTTATTGCAAAACTAAAATGATTAAAGACCAATGACCCGATAGGGTCATAAAACTAATTTGAATAAATGTGTATTTAAGTAGCCTATTTTAAAGCTAGTCGAGTATCTCAAGCGGTACAAATATTCATACATGCAAGAAATATAAACGTCCTTCATTTTCACCATCATCATCATAGCACATAATTCAACCACTGCTGGGCATAGGCATCTCTAAAAGAAAGAGGATATATGCCCATAATTGTCGCGCTGAGAAAGCGTAGCAATCGCAGAGCGCAGGTTCTAGACATTCTACTATTACTAGCCAGCTATTGCTAGCAGTATTAAAAAAAAGTAGACATGCACTAATATTAATGCGTAAGTAGTTAAGTGTTAAAAAAACAGTTTCACGCAATACCTTTGAGTTATGTCTGTTTTTTCCATTTAAAACAAACATAACAAGCACTGAATCATTTATGGAATGCGTAACGCTTAGTTGTAAAACTGCAAACCACATGAGGTTTCATCATCAGGCTTTCAAAATAACAAAGGCTGATTGTCAAATAATTGCACAGACATAGACCTCAAAAAAGCATGCGTGTTGGCAATCGCAGAGCGCAGCATTCGCGACGCGTGATGCTGCTGCCCATTCCCAACCTATGCATTTGAGCTATACTGTTTCGAATGGATATACCGCCATCTGTCGGTTAGGTGCGTAAGAGGTAACAAAGGTACCACCTTTGTTACCTCTTACGCACTTGTCGCACCTGGTACAAAGGGAGGAGCTATTCCACTCTGCCGGCACCTCACGGCAAGTTGTAGATATATATTTTAATGAAAACAAATACGGTGTCTATATATGATGTGACTTAAATTGCTTTGTGCGCTTTATTCGATATAGAAATAGGCAAAGGCCATCTACCTTTTAATTACTTTGTTTATCAGCTATTCTAATTAGAAAAGTTTAATACAAAACAGGCTAACTTCAACGGACTAGTCAAAGTGAGTTTAATATTCATTTGATTTTTATTTGATATACAACTTAAGTAATGAATAGAATGACAAAGTTGACATTATTTCATTGAAGTACCTATTACAAAAAAAAGACAATACAAAAAATAATATAGCATCAAATATACACACAGTCATAAATGTAACAAAGTATTTTGACTTTAATGTGGATATTTCATTATCATCGTCCACTGCTGGGCATAGGCCCGATACAAGGGTAAATTGCGCATATTTGTCACGACCGCCATGTGTCGGCTTCGTTACCACAATGGCTTCCTTCGACACCAGGTGGCAAAGGGCCCGTACCCCACTTCAAATATGTAGAAATATTAAAAGTTATCCACATAATTTGTTATTACTTGAGACAACAGACCTCTGTCGCAAAGAAAAATATTGTTATTTATTCTCTTATATGTACTTAAACGCTTTGGTAAATAGTTTTCGGAAAATGCTACGTAATCTATTTCTTTAATAAAATCCGTGAAAATATTTTACATATCTTCAAGTCACAAGGTTGGCAACGCGCTAGTGATATCCCAGGGATATTACGAACGTTTATAGGCTGCGGTGACGCTTACTAGCAAGCGATATGCTTTTTTGTCAACTTAAGTTTTAAATTATTGGTTCGTCGCAGTATTATTTGTATTTTATAGTTCATTATTTATAGTGATAGTCGTATACGTATGTAAACAAGCGCGGAACTTGCATTTAATTATCAAAAACAAGCAGAAATACTTTTAGTGGCCCTACCACTACTGCGGAATATTTCCGTAATCGATTACATGTAATAATACGCCAATCGTTTGGGTAACCGGTTTACTAAGAAAATACTGTGACCCTTTTTATTTTCTGTGTTTTTATTTAGTCTAACAAATACATTCTTATTACTGTTATGGTACACTTGTATCGGAACTAGTTTGCCGCCCGCATTTCCATCAGCTTTTATGTCGGGTCTCGGTAACTTTTTACAGTATTACAAGTAGTCTTTGTTCTTCCTCAAGGCAAGGCAAATTAATTCAAAATAAATATAACCCATGAAATCGTTACAAAAGACAATAATACCATTTTTATAAATATAGTATATATTTAAAAAAAAATACAATGTATTTCTAAATGTTACTAACACTACGATCGCGAAAGGAAACAACGAGTATCATTGCAAATTTTTGCGACTGAAATTGCAGAGTTAAAAAATGCTAGGTAGTACAATACAATTGGTAGACTTCAGAAGTATGATCCATTATGGTTGCACTACATCTGTATAAATAAATATCAATAGTATTTAATTAGCATTCTCCTTATCTACATGGCTCCCCATAAAAGGAGGGATTTGCCTATAACTATTACACTGGCCAAAGTGTCGCCAATCGCAAAGCTTAGCTTCAGGAATGCTGCTACCCATTCCCGCCCTGTTACATTTAAGCTACTATGTTACTGGTATTCAATAAAATATAATTAATATACCGCCATCTGTCAGTTCGGTTCTGGTACCTGAGTCGCTTCTTACGACACCTGGTACAGGCGGAGATCCAATTGTACTCTGCCGGTTCCCCCCGAGAAATTCTCCTTATTCTGTCCATGAATTAGTAAAAATAATTATTATGTATGTATATCTTTGAATTAAACATATCATTGTTTTGAATTGTAAGACGTAAAAAATATATACACCAAAAAAGTATTAAATTTCATTAATAATAAACAGTGTTCCAACTCAAATGACTGTTGACTCTATTGACCTGATGATTCGTTTGAACAAATAGGCATTAAGTGGGGTCTTGTAATTAGTCTTTCGGAACCACACGAATTTTAGTTATAAAAATAGAACCTCCTTTAATGCAAACATTATGAGTTAAAGCTGCATGAAACAATTCTATTTAAATAAACAAATGTTTAAGTATGTACAACAATGACGATTACTGCTCGAATGCAGAATCAACCAGTAATACATGTGAAGTATACAATTTACTGTACCTGCAGTCGCCATAATTGACGCTGGCACGCGAACGGTCGCGATTTTTCAATGTTTTAGAACCACATATCATATCACTTTCACCTATTTCTACCGCTAAACAGCATTGTTTGCAGTGCAGTATTTCGGTTTGAAACCTAAGAAAGGCAGTGAGATTACTGGGTGAGTGAAGCTTACTATCACGCAGATTGTATGTCTGACTGTTGCCTAATAAAAAAAAATCTTAGTGTGTAAAGGTCGCGGGTTCTGAATCCTTTTGTTGTCTGTTACACGAAGCACAAGTAATTTAAGCTACTTATATCGGAATCAGGTCAATGTTTTAGTTGTTCTTTGAATATATTAGTTGGTATTCTTTATTTATGTTTATTTACTCGAAGTCATATACGAGAAATTAATATTTTAAACGTTTTAGACAATACTCAACGCCACACTTTAGAAAATCGTAAGAGTAAAATGCGTGATCGCATTTGCGGACACAGTTATCTATGTTTTTTTTTATAAAATCATGGAAGGCGCGACGCTGTAATGTTCAAAGAAGGAAGTCGGATGAATTTTGTTTACTTTATCGGGATACAAGCAATATCCATCAGGAAAATAAAATAATAATAGAGGGCCGCCCTCCACGCAATACAGGGAAAATTCTAAGTGGCATTATGGGCCTCTTTTTCAACAATATTTTGTACGTCATGTTTGTGATTTTTACAATGTATATGATTTGCTTTTCTATTATATATAAATAAACACATATCAATGTAAACTGCTGGATACTTTACATTGATATAAGTTTATCAATATATGTGAAGCATATAAGCTTTTTTTGTACTTTGTGGTTTAAATAAGAAGAATGTTCTGTTTTATATATTACCATATTTTATAGTTAACTTCATATTACAAATATAAATTATTTATGTAATTAAAAAAATATTCATCAATTATCACATAAATCCATTTGTATAAACCGTATAAAGATCAGTTCTATAGTTTTTTAGTATACCCTGCGCATATAAATGTGAGTTTTATGTAGTAATTGTCCTAACTTTTATCAGATTAAAATAAATTTCTGGGTGTACAAAGAGGTTTCAGTTATTTATTTTTGTTGAAATTCTGTTCTTTATATATAATTATACCTTTAACTTGCCAATTACAAAAAAAAATGTATTTCATTTCACATTTTGTATACCTATATATTACTATATTTAATACAATCTTTCGTCACCTTAAACTATAATGCAAATATAGGTCTGTCTGAGTGATAGTGTCATAAATATTTAAGCTACAACGCGTTTCCTGCACTCCCAAGGCATCTCGCTGAACCCTTATTTGCAGTAAAAACATCCCCACTATCGGGAAAAACTTCGGTAGCAAATCTCGCTGCCTCTAAGGAAGATTTTCGAAAATAGCAAAGGACAAAACAGGCAGTAATAATATATTAGAAGAGAAACCGAATTAACAACACGCAGCATATCCGCTCAAATGAACATGCAATGAGCACAAAAGCAACATTAAAGATAATAAATAAAGAAGAATAACGCCCCAACGGATAGACTGGGAAGTGTAAAAATCGATAGCTTGAAAAAACGAGTGTGCAACCTGAATTTAATCTTACGGAAAAAGCAAACAGAGAACGCTATGAAACTGGACAGGACCAACGGAATACAAAGCAGTAAATAGAGGGGTCCCTCCCCTCTAACGTTTGAGTTATAAAAGAAGACCACTAATAATTACAAGTCTATTGACGTGCAGTGATAATAATGAAATAATATTCTAAAGAGCTGTCTTTTAGGAGTGTCTTCTAAAAATATAAGAAAAAACAATCTTAGGTCGAATTGCACCTGTATGTTTAACGAATTAAACATTAATCTTAGTTATTACAATACAATGGAGTTTATGGCATCTAATCAAATTCAACTATATTTTTTTCAAGCAGACTCATTATAAGCACTTGGGAATCGTCCAATAAATCAAAGATAATCCTTACTAATATTATAAATGCGAAAGTGACTCTGTCTGTCTGTCTGTCTGTTACGCTTTCCCGCTTAAACCTCTCAACCGATTTTAATGAAATTTGGCACAGACAATCTTTAGACCCTGAGATAGAACATAGGCTACTTTTTATTGCAAAATAGGGATGGTAAGGGGTTGAAAAGGGGGATGGAAGTTTGTATGGGATTTCTTAATTTTAAAAGATAAAACCATGAAACTTTATATTTAAGCACTTGATAAGAAATAATAAAACATTTGTTCTAGCGTTTTTGAAATTTCGAACTGTGGGGGGATGAAATAAAGGTTGAAAGTTTGTATGAAGTTCGTAATTTTTGAAGATAAAAACATTACATTTTGTATTTAAGCACTAAATAAGATACAAAAATCGTTTGTTTTAGCATTTGCACTTTTTTACCAGTGTGGGGGTGAAATAGGGGTTAAAAGTTTGTATGGGTGTTCGTCATTTTTAAGATAAAACCATGAGACTTGGTACGTAGGTCTCTTAGGATGTGCAGAGTTTTTCTACAAACGGAATTCCGAAATTCGAACGGAACGGAACTGATTCGGTACGGGAACTACGAAACCAAACTTTTTGTATACAAAATCTTAAGCACTGAACCTAGGAACATGATATTTAGAAGTTTTCGGTGTATCAAGTTAAAAAAAAATTGGCTTTGAAGTAAAAAATCCTTCTAACGAATACTCTGCTTCACCGCCGCTGTCATTGGTCGTCGGTCGTCGTCGCGCACATTCGCCGAAGTGTGGCGGCCGGCAACGGCGCTGTCGTGTGGTGGGGGAGCGCACGAATCTACATAACTATGCCTACCCGAACGGGCAGATACGTGAGGGCAGACGACGTTGTCGGACGCATGCGATTAGAGAAATTTGCGCTACAAAGATTTAGGTACTTTTTTCGATCCATTAGGTCATTGTGTCTCTTGGACACAAGGGACCAATACATTTTCCTGAGTACTTTCTGCCACTCAATGCTATATCCAAATCTATACCGTTCCTTTAATCCATATCTAATATCTAATATTCAAATTAAAAGTACGCAGACAAAGTCGCGGGTACCGGCTATCTATATATAAGAGAAAGTCGTGTTAGTTACTACACTTATAACTCAAGAACGGCTGAACTAATTTAGCTTAAAGTTTGTAGAGATGTAGCTTAGAACCGAGGGTAGGAGAAGGTTCTTATGACAGAAAAAAAATAAAGAATTGCGCGGAAACTTAGAAAATTTAGGTATCCCCTCTAAGGCGGAACGAAGTTCGCGGGGGCAGCTAGTAACATTAATATTTCCAAACAGGAAGTAATTAAATTCATATTTATAATAGATACGACCCTGGTGACCCAGGGGATCAAAAGGGTAACCAACCTACTATATAGGTCATTTAATTAAGCTTACTTTAAACGAATCTGCCGGCAAAACCAAAGCAAATCATCGTCGATAAAAGTTTGATAAAAGATAAAAAATTTAATTGATTAAATATGGTACTTAGTTTTAAACGGTTTCAATTTTAAACGAGTACGTAAGCATTGATTAATCTGATTTATTTAAACAAATTCGCCAACATTTTTCTAACAATGATTAGCCTCTCCGTGACGTGCCTGTGTTTTAAATATGTACATTGGAATCCATATAGTTTTTGACACAAAGAAATAAAATTAGACTCAAATCCAAATATACTAATCAGTAAAAACATTCTTTACAAGAGTTTGACAATTACCTGACAATAGAAATGATTCTAAAAAGCAAATCCGTTTAAAACGCCTACATAGCAATGTCAAAATAGGCGTTACATTTTCCAGGACTACAATGTAACCCTGCCATTTTTACAAAGTAGTATTATTATATATCTATTATATCATCTTCGGCTGTTTCGTTCAAAAACGTTGGATTAATTAAGCGAAGCGTTTTGAATAATGAACTCGGAAAAGAGCGCGGTTTGTTTAAACAACTGTTGAATGCTATAAGAGCTGTTACGTAATCAACGACTATATTGCTGTAGACGAAATAGGACCCTATGACATTAAAAAGAATGTATAAATTGAATAAGCATATATTTAAAGAAATTCACTTAAAATATTGAGTCCTTATATTACACATTGCTCTTTTTTTACCGAATGTCAATCCGTAATAAGGTTTTACAGAATTTAGAGACTAGATATATGTAAACTCGACTGACCACTGAAGAGGCAATTCAATGAATTGAACACTCGAATTTGACGCTTTATTTATATTTAATAGTGCATTTAAATTGTAATGAAAGTAATGTAAAACAGATTATTACTAAAAATGCGAGTGTGTCCGTTTGTATGTGTAAAGCGTTTTCCCTTCAATTTCATAGTAGATTGGTTGTGCTCTAGGCCTTTCCTAGAGCACAACCAATCTTCTATGAAATCTTAAACGTCAAATTGAAACTCGTAACGTCCGACCGGGCTTCACATATTTATATAGTGAAGACCGCTCGGACGTTACGAGCAGAAATCTAGTCGGATCATATTAACAATAAAATAAAGGCGATTACGCCGTGATGTACCGGCTGTGTAGAATAGTACCTACCCCTGTACCAGGTGCCGTACCGACAGGTGGCGGTATATCCATCCGCAACAGTGTAGCTCAAATGCACAGAGTAGGGATGGGCAGCAACATCCCCATCGCGAAAGCTACGCTGTGCGATTGCCAACTTGTTTGCCCAGTGCGGCAATTATGAGCACAATTCCCCCTATCATGGGGAGGCCTATGTCCAGCAGTAAACATCCAATGGCTGACATGATAAAAGGAGATTACGCAACAAGGTGAAATTCAGTTTCGACAAACAGCATCGTCTAAACTACGATCCCAAGTCGTATCCCTAAACTTATGTATTTTCTTTGGTTTCTTAAAAACTCGAATTAGGTATAAAATCTTGAGTGTAAGTTCCGACGCTGCTGATAGACGTTTTATTGTGCAAACTCGGTTGGGTTATTAAATGTTTAAACAGCTGACTAACGGAGCCAAATAGCTCGTGTTTAAGCTTTGAATAACATTATTCCGATTTATTTTGATAAGGACTCGGAAGACTCAATAAGACCGGTCTAGAATATAGTTGTAAGTATATAAAATGTACTATTGTTTTTAGGTATACATAATTTTCATTTTAGTCATATATAAATAGAAATAAATAATTAAATAAAACTATGTTGACTCTAACTTTTGAGTCAACTCAAAGATTCAACGAGCAGTTGAAAGGGCAGTCCAGAATTATAAATACACGATCGAATCAGGAATGAATTGATCTATAAACAAACCAAAGTTACTTACGTAACCCAACGGATTAGTTGAAGTGGAAATGAACAGGACAGTTAGTGGAAACAACGACCATAAAGGTTGCAGGTATCGGCAAAGGCAGTACTTTCACCCACAAGATTGCCTGACTACAACCGCAGGATCCAGCTGGATGTAGGCCGCCTACAACCGGTCTTATTGTAAATAACTCTGCCATGAATACTCAACATTAGTTTACTCTAAACCGTGTCGAAAACATAAGGAAAATTCTTTCAGCACTCCTTTCTTTAAATTATTTTAGTGATTCCTTTGTGGTCTGATGTAAGATAGCAAAAATGCTTAAGCGACTTCTCTCAGAGTCAGGTCAAATTATGTGATGTAGTGTAAATTCATTATTAATATAACGCGTCCTGTGGGATCCCGTCTCCTGATGTAATGCATGCCAATGCCCGTCTAACGCATTTAAGCTATCTACATGCCAAATTTCATTAAAATCCATTCTATTGTGTAGTAGTGAAACCTAACAAATAGACAGACTTCCACATACATACTAATAACACTGATCACCATGAAAAGTCCATTGCGGTCATATGCCTCTCCTGAAATTGTGTCCACAATTGGAGTTGGAGAGGCGTGGTGGCAATCGTTGAACGAAGCCGAAGCTGGAAATGGACTCCCTTATTATTACATTGAGTTAGACTGTTTTGGGTGGATATACCGCCATCTGTTTGTTCCAGTAGCTCACTCGCTTCAACGCCTAGTTATTGTTATTCCAAACTATAATTTATCTCTGCCTTATATGTCATTCAGCCGAGTTGTCGTAATTAAGTAACAAAGATCCAACAAAACTTTCGCTCTATAAATCCTAACTAAAATAAGGTAATTATTCTTCAAGCTATGCTATATCCCATATTAAGTTGGAAATAAAACTTAAACAACATTTTCTGTCCGGTGAGTTGTCCAAGTTAATGAAAACTCGGGGCCAACGAAGATTCAAATGACGCTAATAATGGAGGCAAAGGGAACATAGACAAAGAAAACATCACCGTGACTGAAAATTAAACCGGGGTTAAAAATAAGTCAAAGGAAAATCCCGTCAATGTAATTAACTGATGTAAAGGCTCAAACTGGATATTCATAGGTCCTTTGTCTAAAAATATAATGAAGTGGCGACGGGAGTTGAATAAAAATATCTGGAGCTCGGTGGGCGAATAATGAGTCAGTAGAGAACTTTCTACCGATATCTGATCTCTACTCATTTTGTTATTGCCAATCTCATTAGTACTTTTTAGTAGTGTTAAGTTTAGTAGTGTTGTAGTACATTAGTAATGTTAAGTTCAGTTTTTGAGCCGTAAAGAATGTTGGGATGTAATAACAAGGTGGGCAATTTGTTTAAACTGAGACTTGATTGCGATGTACATTTTAAAATCCAATCAAACAAATATGATAAATTTATCTTAACCTCTAAAGTACCTACACATAAGGTCCCTAAGAAAAATCAACATCAACTAACAGTTTCGCGCCGATTTTTTTATTAACTGTTAAAAAGGTTTCATAGAAGTATTTAGAGACTAAATTTGCCAAAATAACGCTGTTATGTAGGAATCTTTTATGAAATAATCTATTGTGCAGCTTGCTTGGGGTCTAAACCCTAGGGATTACGTAACAATTTTTAAAAGTATTTTGGTAATGCAATTTTGAAAGGCCCGTAGTATTTTTTTTTCTTTGGTACTCACTATCCTTATTTATTAACCCTAGATCCAGTATTAAAAGAAACTTTAATATGATATTAAGATACAAGAATAAAACACACTTTACTTCGGGAACTGAAGTTTCATCTACTTGTCGCCTTTTCCTGCATTTTTCTTTATCTTAAACGAAAGAGTAATAATTCTACCAGTTCTCGTATAAGCATTAAGGTTTATTATAAAAGCGGTATCCGCGCGCGAACAGAATTTATATAGCGACGCTAAATGGCGACTACGCAGCTTGAATTACGGTTGTAGACGTATTTCACTTATTATTATCGCCTAATTACATCTTTCGAATTACAAAGGCAAACAAGAATTACGCAGTTTTGGAACCGTCGTAGATCAGTTTATTATTCTCTTTTATTTACTTTCGTGTACTATTTTGCGAGTGCTAAGTCATTTGGGAATTTACAGAGGGTCTTGTATGAACGGACAGGTAAGTCAGGGGCAATCCTAGAAGTAATTGAATGAATTTTTAAAATAATAGCAAGTGACATTTGACTGAAGTTTTCGTAATAAACACTCCTATTCTCCGCTCAACTTCGATCAGATGCAAATGAAGACAGAAATCAGATATTGACAAAATATATTTCTGTCTATAAGCCTTCACTGAAACCTACAAATTTATACTAGTATATTCTGCCAAGAAGATTAATTTTGATGTAAAAATAACGACCAAAGATATCTGAGTATTACAAATAGAGGTGAGAAATGAGTTCATACAAAGATAAAATATTTTCTAGTATGAAGGAAAAGGTAATGTGACATAATATCATGAAGTCACAATACGGACAAATACGGATTTTAAACAATTTTTCGACACGTCTTATGGCCGCTGCATCTTTAATCCCTTCCCTTGCTTCTACAGCCAAGATGGTCATGTTCTTAATCCAACCAACATCTCTATTACTTATCTTTGCAAGATTTAGTTGCACTGGAAATGCGTTCTAAGGTCCATATCTTTTAATACTCTGCTACCCAGATAGTTCTTTTTCAGTGTGTTTCTACCCGTAGTTCTTTTCTATTAGACATACAGTCGGTTAGACTAAGTACACTTTAGACTTCAATATGTTTATACTTGTAGAGTCATATAAATGCTAGAATGCCTACAGAATAGACAATAACTTCTTCACGAACGCACTCGCCAATAAAACCGCTTATATTGGATATCTACTCGTGTGAATAAATCTCGTCCAAAACAACTTCAGAGCAATATTTTACGTTGAATCCTCAATTGGGGGAACACTTCAAGTAATATGGATCGTAACAGAACACTGATAAGTTTCGAATTTGATTGTATACATTTTCTTACCTATTACATTTTTTCTTTAACATTTCAATTGTAATGCAACTTTCATTTAATTATTTAAGATTAAACATCTTGAAAATACATATTAAAAAGCATTTAGCAAAAATAAATATTAGGTAAACCGTGAGATACCAGCAGAGACCAATAGACTACTGATAGACTAGTTAGTACCTCCCACTATCCCAGAAGACGGAATAGGCTACTGAAGTACTGGAACCGATAGAGATGACGGTATTTATAAGACTGCATAATTTGAAAGGGGCAGAGATAAGTAGCAGCATCTATTGCCTAAGGCTCGCCCACCGAATGCTACCACACCTACCAGCTCGGCAATCATATTCAAAATTCCCCATTTTCTTTTGATTATTGTCATTAGATGGTAACTTACATCTGCTATGACAAAAATGATTATTTATTACCTAATTACATACAAATGTCGAAATACAACATTGCTAAGTTCAAATTGTCAACATAAACACAGCACAAACTTAAAATGAACAACATCACTTACAAAATTTACGTCACAAACAGATGTTTGGTTTCCATTGTCTCGTCATAATTGAACGTCTTTTCGGGTACCAATAGCCGGCTGCCTAAAACCTATTCCGCTCGTCCCAAACTCGGAACACAAATCGGCCATAACAACTATTCGCATAGCCGCACTCGAATGTTGATAGGATCTTGTCATAAGCAGAACTATGGCTCACAACCTTCAAAGGGTCTATTTACCTTTTAAGGGATTCCACGTAAATGATATAACTGTGATCAATGACTTCCATTTTTATTCTTTCACGTTTCTGTGTTCCTTTTTGACTGAGGGGATTGTGGGGGAGTGAAATGTAATGGAGTTTTTTGTTTATGATCTGAATATATCATCACGTTTTGTTATACCTATGTGTGTCGTTCATTTTTAATATTCCGTATCTGAAAGATAAGCTTACTTAATATTAGTAAAATTGGTTTAGACTACGATAGAAATTGCAACACAAGTACAAATTAAGAATTGTACCGATTTTTTTTATTATGCCTCACAAGTAATGGAATGAACCGGAACTAAAGAGAATGTTCATTTACACACAAAATTCTCTAGACACCTAAATGCAATCGATTACTTCTTTAAACGATTTTTTTTAAACACAGTATGTTCAAATCTGTCTGTCTGTGTATATGTCTATATATCTGTAAAAATGTATATTGTAGATATATATATATATATATATATATACATTTATATATACATATATATACATTTATATATATATATATATATATATAGAAAAATAGACATATATATCTATATGTCTGTGTAAATGTCTATTTTTCTGTATAATGTCTATCTTTCTGTGTAAATGTCTATTTATTTGTGTAAATCACCATCTGTATGTGTAAATAAAGTAAAGTCTAAAAACTGTACCAACATTAAAACAAACAAGTTTTTTTCTCAATTTCCAAGCATTATCTTTCTGTGTCCCTTGTATATGCTTTGCAGAATTCCCTTGTTGCAACCATAAAGATCAAAACGTTTATTTGATATTCGTCGCTGTAAACCCTATTTTACACCAATCGCGCAGAAATCGTTCCATAACCATCTCCAAAAGCGGATAGAATCACGTCATAAGCAGGATTTGGTTGGGCGTCCCACGGCTTACTCCGTACTCGCTGGCATTTCGCGTAAACGACACGACCCGTCTATCGTTCTATAAATATATTAAGTTATGGGTCTGAACTCTTGTTATATATGTATTTTTTTTGCTATTTCTCAAATGCAAGGGATTCTCAATTACCGGACTTCACTGAAGAGAAGTCTTGCACTATTTTTGTTTTGTTTTCTCTTTCTTCTCTCCCTCAGAAAACAAGTTACATAGCCGACTAATAAATTAATATGGCTGTTGACTGACATTTATGTCGCGAATTATTCATTAAAATTTCTTGTCTGCGGTGTCGATAAGTTCGAGCACGTGAAACAAGTATATTGTTAATACACTTGTTAGAGCGAGACTGGCTGTAGTTATTATCATAAATGAAACATATATTTTATTATTATTTATCAAAATATTATATTTAAATAAGCGGATACTATTCATTTTTAACATAATAATATTAACAAGGATTCGCTCTTAAAGTTTTAATTTCACTAACCAAGTTCCGTTGTTTCACATCATAAAACGCTTACATCGTCATGCATATTAAAATATTACAAGCAAAATTAAAATATCCCGTAAAAAGTTGTCAAACCGTGCAACACAAAACAAAAAAAACGAACCAATTTAATTCAACGCCGACTGGCCGGCTTCGACGTCATTTCATTAAAACAAACTTCACACTTCCCAAAACTATTTTTCACAAATATTTTATCTGTGGAATTTTACAGTTTCCACCCTATCGGCGCCGGCTACTGCACATAAATATTTGACGTGAGCCACGTTGGCTATACAAACCGCATTCTCGCTTTATCGCACTCCGTATTTTGTGTTTATTTCCGGTTGATGACTCTTTATTTGACGGGACTTGTTTGCGGATGATTGATATCGTTTGACAGTCAATTTTGATATGGATTCTCATGCGGATATATGAACATTTGATATTTAAGTTAGAACTGATTGTTAACGGATGAGAAATGATTGGATAGGATTTAATTTTACCCCTCAACGTAACTCGCAACGGTTGCCTGCATGGCTAGTTCTTAAAATCTAGGGTAAGAATGGCAGCAAGTTATTGGGTAATGTTACGTAACTGGTATGAACCAGCCATTCGAAGTCCACTGTTGGACATAAGCCTCTCCAAGATGGGAGGTTTCTTACCCATAAATGCCGTGCTGGGCAAGCGTATTGGCAATTGGAGAGCGCAACTATTGGGACGGGGATGCTGCTGCCCATCTCCGTCTTTTGCATTGGAGCTACACTGTTTCGGATGGATTTACCGTCATCTGTCGGTTCTAGTACCTTACTCGCCTGTTACGGCAACTGGTACAGTGGGAGGTACTATTCTATTCTGCCGGTACCCCACATATTACACTGCATTAGTGAAATTGATACAGCTCTTCCCGTAACCTTGCTATTTTAGGTACATCTATAGGCCATGGTAAGTATTTACCACTACGCGGTTTTAATTATTATCATTACTCCTAATTCATCAAATTTGCCCATAAATGCCTAGCCGTATGTCGATGCCCCCTTTTGCTTGAGAGAGTAATTATTCAACTCTGCCGGCAAATCCATGGTACCCCTACGGCAAATCGGATAATTGGTGAGTGCTTTTAATTTTCTCAATGTAAAATATAAACACACTAACTTAATACTATTTACAAACGTTCCTCTTTTAAAGCCTGACCCGATGAGGAATTGTTACACGCAAACAACTACACCGCGAATTTGCCCAGTATTTGGTTTGTTTACGCCTGACGACTTTTATTTGCCTTTTTTACGGAGTATTGTTCTTAATTGAGGCACATATACGGGTCATACATTAATATTTCGTTTTATTTATTGCTGCAGTAAAGAAATCCACTAAATGTGTTTTTTTATTTATTTCATAAACATTACCTGAAATCCGTTTTTAAAGCATGTTGTTATATTACTACAAATTATAATAAATGTTTGTTTTTGGTAAAAATACTTTAAAAGTTTTGAGTTCAACATACAAACAGCAATACGACGCTTGAATAACTACTTATAATAATTTAATGTAGTTGAAGTGAAATATATTTGGGTACAGGCGGAGCCGTGGGCACCGGCGGTATAGAATAGTACCTCTCTTTGTACTAGGTGTCATTAGTGGTGACTGAGGTACCGGAACCGACCGATGGCGGTATATCCAACTGAAACAGCGCAGCTTAAATACCGCAGAGCGGGGATGGGCAGCAGCATCCTCGTTGCGAAGTTGCGCTCTGCGATTGCCACCACGCCTACCCAGCGCAGCAATAATGAGCATAAATTTCCTTATTATGGGGAGGCCTATGTCCAACTGCTAACTTTATATAGCAGATATAATGTAAGGAAATATATTATTCGTTTAACACTATCCTGGCATCATTTATTTATATATAAAAATCACTAGACGATAAAATTAAAAATGCTGAAATTTATATTCCCGCTTCCTTCAAAACACATACCGCTTACGCGTAATATTGGAGAAGATCAATTTATCTAACCAAGTTATAAAGTGGTTCAGATATGCCTAATTTAGGCGTGATAAGTGGGCCAATATCGGTGTAATGAGACTAGAATGGGCCATTATCGTTATCCTATATATTTAGTGAGTCAATACCGACCCTTGACCTAGTGGTGAAGGGGACAAGGCGCCCTTCCCCCGTTCCTTTCGCCCCCTGTCAACTACCATCGGCCCTCGAAAGACTTTCGCTCGTATTTTTAAGTTATTAATTTAAATTGACCTAATATAGGGTTGTTGTGGCTTGTTGTTAAATAATATTAAAAGCCTCATTAGTGAACAGTTATGGAAGGTTTAAAATTACAAAATTGTTTTATAAGTTGTAAGACATTTTTATAAAGCTTAGAGAAATAAAACGTTTTAGGTTAATACTTTAAAAATTCTATTACGTATTTATAGTTTTATTTATAGAGTAGGGGCATATGTATAAGTAAATAAATTTAATACGTAATACACATGTAAGTTATGATTACATACATAAAAAAAAAATTGAATATGTGCAACGACTTGCTTAAACGTGGTTGATAGTTCGGCATGTATTTTTTTTCTTTTTGTTTGCGATACCATTATCATAATCTTATCTGCCCTAAGAGGTTTCCAATCAAACTTAAGCCCCAATAACAAATTAAATTGGATTAATGAAAGAATACCTCTTTTCGGCGTCGGTATACATAAGACCATTGCATCGCTGATATTTTGGTGAAGCAAATCATCCCACGCCAAGCACGTGTGGTGCTTCGCTTCGGAATCGCAGAGCGTAGCTTCCGACGCGAATGCAGCAGCCCATACCCATCCTGTTGCATTTAAACTAGACGATTTGATATGTTATATCTGTCAGATCTGGTACCGTAGTCACCTTTTACGATACCTAATTCAAGTGGAAGGTATTGTTAACATGTTTGATGGGCCTGATGGCACAGATAGCGATCCTATTTTGCATGCCAAAGGTAGCTAGATTCCTACCTAGAGCAAGTATTTATATGGTGAAGATTTGTAATTGTTCTGTGTCTAGGTGTTATTTATATGTATCTAAGTATTATATTTGTGATTCCTATATTGTCAGATATCCGTAATGTAAGTGCTTTAAGCTACTTGTCTCGGAGTCAGGTTAATTAATTGTTTTTTATTACAGTTCCCAGGACATGGTTACAAAAAAGGTTTAAAAGTTAAATAAACCGTGTTTTGGAGCCGTTAATAAAATAGTTTTATTTTGAGAAGTGAGCTAGTTTACAACAAATTAATAGTTATAAAATATCAGCCATCTTTTTTATTTAACTTTTGCTTTATCATTTTGCTCGATCCAGATTCCAGCGATCGAGTCGGGACTCATACGAAAATTCCTTTTTTTAATATCAAAAAAACTTAAATGAATTACAAAGTTGAAGCACGTTTTCGTGTTTCATATATAACCGTACGTTAAAACGTTTGCAGCAATTTAAAGCAAAGGATACGTATCTAACAACTAAATAAGCTGCGGTACTGTCATAATAAATCTTTTTTAGCTTACCTTTCCTCTGGCGGACAAGCATATTTTTTCTGAAAGATTTCAGATAAAACATCGTAACTGCAATAGAGCAATAAAAAAAAATTACATGTAACTTGCAGGGATAAACAAATACCAGTTCAACTTATCGTATTAGGTTAATATTATTAGCTTTTGCTTGCGACTTAGCCAGTGTGGAAGTCAATTTTATAGACATTTATGTCTGTGAAAACTATTAATAACATATTTTACGGTCCGCGTGACAATAAGCGTCACCGTAGCCTAAAAACGCTCGTGTGTAGAGTCACATTTCCTAGTAATTCACTACCTCTGTAAACCCTTCTAACCCGAACACAGCAATGCAAATACTGTAAAAATAAGTAAGAATGTGGGCGACCTTTGTGTACCTCTTATAAATACATACATGATATCTGTCGCCTGTGTGTGAGTGAATGATAAACGAAATGAGCGAATCGTTTATTCATCATTGCAGCCTAGAACGGCCACTGCTGGACATAGGCCTCCCGAAAAAGGAGGATATTTGTCCATTATTGCCGCGCTGAGCATGCGTGGTGGCAATCGCATTAGAACTACGCTAAATTGGGTGCATATACTCACCTCTTATTACACTTGCTACAAGGTGAGGTATCATTCTCCTCTGATGGCACCATATGGCAAACTGTTCTTTTTATTTCGTATTTATTTAAGATCACCACACTAGAACCCAACACAAATTATACTTTTGTGCTAGAGCAGGAGTACTATTGGTTATTGTACGTTATTTTAACATTATAGACAGACGCGTATTTTGGTTGTTTATGTACATATTCTTGGATCGTTGCCAATTTCACGGAATAACTGATTTCTAACCGGATTTTGCTTCTACTAATCCAGAAACTAGTATACTTGTATTGTAAAGCTAAATCGTTTCTTTATAAGGTTTAACGCGCTTTTCTCAATCAGAAGTATAAGACTAATTTGAGAAATTCTTTCAGTGTCTGATAGTACACTTATCAAGGAAGGCTACAGGCTATATATCATCACGTTAGAACAATAAGACTGGAACGTAAACGGTACTAAATTTGTTTTCAAATAAACGCACGTGAAAACGCGAGGAGGGGGAAGCAAAAAGCCAGAAATGATTTATTTATAATACAGTTTAATTGCACTTAAGTTACCACATGAGGTCGTTTAGCCGGTACCTCTCGAGTCTTCTAGAGACCATCAATGTTCCAAACTTCGCTAACTTGATATCGAGTGCTTAGATCTGAGTGTTCCTAACTTAAACAATCTACATTCCTCGGTGTACCAAAATTATTACTCATAGCGATAGGAAACTGCTAACTCTGTGGTCTAGTGTATGCATTAATTAAGTACCGAATATTAAAGTTATATGCATTATTTAATGACAGTTGTATCGGTTTTTCACTCTATATTGGGCATACCATACCAAAGATTCTTAATTCTCATCATCGTTATGACAGCCATTAAAGTCCACGGCAAAATGAGGAATTTTGCCTATAATAGCCACGCTGAGCAAGCGTGTTAGCAATCGCAGAGCGCAGCTTTCGCGGTGGGGTTGCTGCTGCCCATTCCCGCCCTGTGCATTTGAGCTACACTCTCTCGGATGGATATACCGCTATCTGACGGTTCTGGCCTTAGTCGCCTCTTACGCCACCTGGTGCAGAGGGAGGCACTTTTATACTCTGCCGGTAACTTACGGCAAAATTCTATTCAATATTAATTGAAGCATCAATAAATCCATACATGGGCCAAATGTGCAAAGAGATCGTGGGTTCGATCCAGGAACACAAGTAAGGTGTACGAAAAATATTTATGTGATTTTGTGTGAATATATTAATTTTGAGGAGCCCGATGTTGCAAATGCAGTAGTGTTCCTATCTTGCCCACCAAGAGTCGTGAGTAGATACCCAGCCAGGATTTTGATTTATAAAAATACAACCTCATGCTACCACGTGTTTTAAATATGTTTACCACACATTTTCCTCTCTCTATGGTATCGTGAGGATGGTACGCCCAATATAGAGTTAAAAAACAAAATAAATAAAAAAAAGAAACTAAAAAATAAAAAATACCTCATGAAAAATTACCTAACAATTTTTTTTTACTAGACCATTCGACAAATAAGCGTACATTACGTAATGGTTAGCGACACCGCTGCCCATAGACGCTGGTAACGTCACAAGTTAACATTACCGAGTAATTTACCTGCCTCACCTTTCACCCATTTGGCTGTAGAAATAAGGCAACAGTAAGGTACCAATGCAGACGACCTTTTGTATAAGGTATTCTCATGTTATTTTTTAAAATGTACAAGAGCTGCTAAGAATATCTGAAAACTCCGATAAAATTATTCGACGCAAATCGTATATCCGACCTTGCACGCCACACAATTAAACCTAGAATTGTATGAAAATATTTGTCGATTCGAGTTTCAATGGTACGTAGAAGCGTCAGAGATAAATTATTGAGGAAACGATGCCCAGGAATATGCCGTAACGTCCCAAACGCTTACTCAACACTCCATCGTGGGGATCATTGGACGGAATGGCGGCCGGCCGGCTTGCTCCCATCATAACCCGTCCATATTAGAAGCCCTTTGTTACCTTCTCATTTCCTTGATTTCGCACGATTTTCTACTTAGACAGATTGCCAAGGCGCTGATTATTTTTTGATCGAGAGTCGCGCGCGGGCTGCTCGTGTTCTGTATTTGTTTAGAATTTTGTGTTCAATTTATGGGCTTTTTTATTGCGTGCCGAAAAATTTTATTTTTCTAATGTTATTTACATTAAGTTACTATTTATAGCGTCCATTATCTGGCAATTAAAACTTCCAAATAGGGCCCACCATTTCATAAGGCTGAGCAACCTGCAGACAATTTATTCGCCCACGACTTTGTTCGCAAGATCTTAATTTTTTATCTCATCCCTGTAAATCCTTGAAGACTTCTTCTGCTCCTGAAAAGAAGTCTATGTATTGACATACACACATCCATACTCACAAACTTTAGTTTACAATAATAGCAAGGAGAATTTCAAATGCGTTTTATAGTAATCTTAGTAGATAGTCTTGATTGCTATATTAAATCATAAATGTCAAGCACATCCTGGCCTGGAGCTCCAAAATAAATATTCGTAGCTAAAACTGTTTCATAATGCAATAAAATATTACCGCAAGACACTTCTAGTATTTTATCGTCTTCAAAATCATTTTTTTTTCAGAGTTAATTGGACTTTACTTTTTCCCGTCTTCTGTTTTCGGCTCTCCCTCGTCAGATAAACGGCCACCCCTTTTTTATTTTAGGCAGTGTCAATTTCACGTTCCTTTATTATTGGTTTCTGAAATACAAATGGTTTAATCTTAGACCAATTTATCGATATTTTAAGTTTAAATAATTTATTGAAAAACTTAGGTTAACAATTTTATATATATATAATATTATTTAAGAATATTACTACAATTAACTATTTTGTTAAGATCTAATTGATATTTAAAATTTAAACTTCGATTATAGCCTCAAGTGAGATCTCCTCCGGTCTTGCAGACCTTGTGACCATCTGAGGGGGCCTCCACACTACACGAAGCGATAAAAAAGTATACAGACATAGGATCGCTCATTAAATTATATTTCATTTTGGATCTGAATTTTGTAATATTTATTAGAAAACTTTTCCAGAAAAGTAGATGTTAACATTAAAGTAAACATTAAAAATAATACTGAGTACAATGAGTAGCCTTATCCATATTTTTAAAAATGAATGTTGCTAAACGCAAATCTCGGAAACGTCTAGAGCAATTCAGCTAACGTTTTCCGTATTTCCCTTCCTTCGGAAAGCTTAAATAAAAAGAAAAGTAATAGCATAGTTTAAAATTAATTATATTCTTTTGTTTCTGGGTTCTTATTTTTTTTTTACATTTTCACTTTTCTTGAACAAACCAATACACACACAAACAATTCTGTCAAACAGTTGACGCAAATTATCAATGTCTATCAAATAGAAAATTATGATAGACTCGCGTAAGTACCTGAAAATCAATGTAAAGGACCTGGACGCAGTAAAGGCGGGCCTCTAGTTGATAATAACATTCAGAACTCGAAATATTCTTTATTTAAGTAGGCCCATTACAAGATCTTTCGAATGGTCAAAGAAATTTACACAATTTTGTTTCAGAAATATGAATAATAACCTGGATCATAAGAGTCTTCTAGTTTATAGATAGGCCTATCTTATATTAGTCTGCGGCACTAGACGTGTCTTAAAACTAAGTTTAAACACACGAACCAACAGAAAAGAACCTGCAAGAAAAACTGGTGGTGGTCCCTACTATATTAATATTATAAATACGGAAGTAACTCTGTCTGTTACGCTTTCCCGCTTAAACCTCTCAACCGATTTTAGATGAAATTTGGCACAGAAATTTTAAGAAAGGACATAGGCTATTCTTTAATTCGAAATAAGCGTTGTAAGGCGTCGAAAAGGGGGACGAAAACTTGTATGGAAGTATCACTATTTTAGAGCTAAAGACTTGAAACTTATTTTTCAGACCATTGATTTGATATAAATAAACATGACATTCAAAGTTTATATAAGTAGGTATGGTAACCAAAAAAACTATTCCACGCGGACGAAGTCGCGGGCAGTGGAAGTGCAGGCGGATAAATTTAACTAATTGGTATATGGTATCTATATTCTATTATACGTTCGGTATTCAGTCAGACGATTCAGGCATGGCATAAAAGCTCAATAAGGCACGGGTACACGCGGCCAATTTGCCAGTATGAATAAATCGAGTGCAGCGATCCGCACGCGCCGTGAGCATTCCAACACAACACTGAACTTCCAATCGGATACCGGTATTTCGATACCGAATAATAGAGTAATCCCTTCTAATATTATTAAAAGTGTGTGAGGTTATTCTTTCGTGCCAAAACTATTCAACAACTTTTATTTAAAACTACAAGCTAGTTACTGTTTTCAGTAACATTTTTTTAAATTCATAATCATCATTATCACATTAGTTATGAAATGTCTACTGGGGACATATGCCTTAGATAGAGGGATTTTTGTCTGTTATTGGGTCGCGCTGGGCAGGCGTGGTGATAAATGCAGAGCGCTACATCGTGACGAAGAAGCAGCTGCTCATCCTCATCCAGCATTTAAGCTGCGTTATTTCGGATGGATATACCGCTGTCAGTTCCACTTAGTCACCTCCATCGCCAGATCCACATGACATTTTATATTTTATAACAACAGAGGCCTCAATAATTTCTACGATAAACAGATACAAGAAACGGAGATGAATGAAATAAATGAATTTATCTTCATCTTATGACTTAAAGATATTATGACACTATACCTAGTAGTTTTACTGCCTCTTTTACCCTTTAAACCGGAATTCAGCAATGCGAACACTGCTATTTGGATATAAATAGACGAGAGAGATAGGTATCCAGTTTTGTATGAGGTCTACCTCTTGTAAATTTAAATCGCTTTCATTCAAAAGGATCGCGTTATAACTAGCCGAAATATGGTGCCGTCCCATTACATCGAGAGTCGAGCTCGAAAGCTCAATATGGCCGGTGTACATGCGACTAATTTGCCAGCATGAAATAAATCGAGCGCCGCGTTTCACCTGTGCTTGGAGCGTTCCACCACAACACTGAATTTCGAACCAGATAAAAAAAATTAGGAATGGTCCACACCGCGTAACCCGTGTGAAATGCACACACATGGCTCTTGCTGACAATCCTACGATTATCGTAAACGCTTAAGTTTGTATGGATGTTTGTTACTCTTTCAAGCCGTTCCGCCTGAACAAATCTAGATTAATTTTGGCACAGAGATTATTGTTAGCATTACAAAATGGTTTACTGTATTCTCGTTTATTATTTTTCCAGAAGACAGCGATATAGATTTATTCCCAGAATAACAAGAGTTTTTCAGAGATTGAATATAGGAAAATGGAGATGATATATCATGCGGGCAAATTCGCGGGGTATTTTATCCTTATTCATTTATTAGAGAGCTAATTTTAAATAAATCAAAGTTATATAAAAAATCGAATTGTAATAACCATCATCGTCATCCTGACAGCCTTAACAACGTCTACTGCTGAAAATTAGGCACTTTATGATCGGGGGATAAAATAGTTACTATAAATTATGATCATCGTTGTTTTCTCAAAAGAGCTATTATATTCCCTTCTTGTTTTAGTGCAAACTCAGTGCTAGACTACTCAGACTTCAATTCCAGCGCCACCAAAGGGGTAGATTCGCTTATTGATGAGCGTCCCTTTGCCTAAGCGCTTCTCGCGCGCTTTATGAAGCTTCAATGTAAAGCATTAAAGCCTCTAAGTTATCAAGAGCGGTACGTAGATTCTCTGAGAAATACTGTTACAGAAGAGGAGCTGTGCTCTTTTGCTCTTTGCTCAATAAAATATCTAGTGGAGTTTACATTTAATCGGCGCTCGTATGTGAAGAGATTATTGAATGTTAAGGAAGCAAAAAATATATGCCAATGTCTGTCCCATTGTGAAATGAATAAAAAGTAAGTATGACATACATACATATATTGTTCTGTTCTTATGTAAGGATTTCCTGTGACAAAAAGGAAAAAAGGGTTAAGTAATGTTGTTAGCTTCTCAATGCTATATAGTTATTTTAGATGTAAAGTCCAATGGTAGATAGCTAATTATTTTTCTCAAAAAATATTAAAATTATTTACAAATTTAATTGTTTTTGGTTTCGGCTAATTTTTGAATAACTTCGAATGGCTATTTTGTTAGGACTTGCCTTGCCAGATAGCTGGTGTGAGATAAACTTGTGTTACGTATATTTTTATATAAATATAATTAAGCGTTAAAAAAGCTAGACTTATGATTCTACGAACAATATCCAATCACCGTTTAGTACAATCTACATGAAACAATATACATATATTATACTTAGATGTTAACATGAACGCGAATACACAAATATCCCAATCGTTAATAATAAATAAACCCAGAATCAGTAATACACTCAACAAAATAAATGCTTAAAAATTAACGGTTCCATTCGCGGTGCATATCAACGCACAATTGTCACAAAGGACCGCCTCACAACACGGCTATGTTATGAAATGTCGCTTTCGGGAAACCAGACTAATGGCGGACATAAATGCGTATGCGAACGACAGCGCGCCAATTACAAAATCATTAATATACGCCCAAATATGAAGTGGTGGGGTAATAAAGCGGAGCGGTGCAAATTGTCGGCTCCCCGCCACCGCCGGTTTATTTTAAACGGATTGCTCGTGTAGAGACTCCGGTTTGTTTGGACTGTGTGGTGATCCTTTGTTTTTGGCTCTCTGGCCCAGTAGTTTTGTTAACTTTTTGCTCCGCTTGAATTTAGCAAACGCACGCTGTTTATTTAGTCAGCATTGTTGGTGTTTTGGGCTCATATAAGCATGTATTTTTTTCTTTTCTTAAATTATAGTCAAAATTTATTTATGGTGCTATAGAGGCTTTATGTGGCTGCGCAACAAGTTTGCTTTTAACGGATTACCATGTAAGTCAATAATATTCTTACTGTGATGTAATCACTACAATGCAGTCTACATTTTACTTGATTTACGCACACGCTCCTGTGTGTAGAATTTCTTTTTAATTATGACATTTTATTAAAGAAAATTGCCGACTGAACACAAAAAGTAGACCCAACACCGCGCGATTTTTATACTTTTTTTATGTAAACTAGAATTTATTTAAAAATATATTTCCCGCAATGTTAAAGATGTTTCTAATAAATCGCAAAATCTCGTTGAAGACAGAATTCCTGATTTGCCGCTTGCTTTCGACGGCTCTCTTTGCTGTTCGGCAAACCTAACGTCATTTATATACTGTACATACGTTATGACTAGTTTAGACTAACTTAGTACCTGTTTGAAGAAGACTTGCGCAAGCTATACGTAAATATTGATTTTCTCTATTTCGTTACGATGCGTTTGCAAAGCAAGAGGTGGAATAACACATGAGACAAATATATGTTCAGTTGTACCTCATTAAAAATATATAACTATTTTAGGGAGGTTATAGACAAGCCATAATACAAAGCTAACTTTTAAAACTCAGTAAGCACAGATGTATTTATATATAATTCGATTACTGTGCGTTCGAAGTCTAATCTCGGTTTGGTAAAATCTAATCATGTTTATATTAGACAATTTGACTCCGTACACGATTCAGTCTTGAACCGTCAATAAATAAACGAATTTTGATGTAATTATCTTTTAATAATTAAAGAGTAACCGTTAGCATTCGCAACTATAATACAATTCTGTAATATACTACTTACTATTCCTATGTTATTTGTAAACATCATTTTAAAATCAGTTATCTGTGCATGAATTACTTTTTTCAATGGTCTACGCTGGTTAAAATATGGTAAGTAGGTACTTAACTTAATTAATATTTTGTTTTACATTTAATCAACCATTAGTTTGTTGAACAAAATTCAGTATTAAGGTTCCACGTGTTAATTTTTTTTTTCGAATATTATCCTAGTTTAAAAACTATGATTTTTAAAGTCCCCAATAATGGATTATTGCCATTATTCTTTTTTGTGAATTCAAATAATCGGACTTCGATTGACAGATAACTATTGTATGTACGAGTAACTTATTACATTTATTGTTATTATTTTATTAATTATAATACTATTATATTTAATACAATAAAATTATATATTATATATATTGGAATTAGAACTAGGCGGGTGAAACTGCGGGGCGGTACTAATATATGTATATACGTGAAGCGAGAATGTGTCTTAAGGAAATTGCGCAAACGTTCATGTATTTTATTCATTTATTTTTTAATTCTACAAAACTTACAGCTCTTCTAGTTACAAAATAAATATCAAATCTTACAGGCAATAAAGAATTTTTATATGTAAAACATATGAACGTGAAATTTCACACAGTAAAAGATAATGTGGGAGAGGAAGTGCACATAATAAAGTAATTATTTTATACTAAATGCTCTTATATTAAATTAATATAAATAAACATACTCCTGTGTGTATGACACGCATACCTAAATCAAGTGAACATTCATTTACACTGATTTACATTTTACTAAGCGAAAACACGTCATCCCTGTACTCGACTTTGTTTTGTCCAAATCACGGACATAGTACGGCCAACCACTATAACACACCACGACGCGCGCCTTTACAATAAGATACCTTATTCATGAATAGATTACCTTGGACATAAAAAAATTGTAAGGCAACGAATATGTGTATTTATTTCTTATTATATTTATGATCTCATGTACGTGATGTATATTTCACAGATGAAACGCATTTTTCGTTGTAAATCCTAACTAGAAATAGTTAGTTAAAACTAGAATTTACCTAATTTTTTAAATTGATTTTCAAATAATTTAGTTGTCACATTAAACTGTAGTTACAACTAGCACTACAAAAACTTAAATTTGAAAATACAACTATTAATATATTATTTTTTGGTCGTGGCACTCGTCGACCGGTAAAATTCGACTATCGGGCGACCGCTAGTAAATAATAGATGGCCAAATGACTTAAAGTAATTAAATGTATAATTATTTTTTAAAAAAGCGTAGGCTACACGGCATATGTATTTTATATGATATGGAAATCAATTCTTATGCATTAATCTGATTCCGAGATAAGTCGCTTCGAGCGAAGTGTGTTCTCCGAGTGTTGCTGCGAGTGTTGCGGACACCAAACCAAAGAGTAGTCACAAATACAATTCTTAATACATAAATAATTGTCCGAATCGCTTTGTCAAATATACAAATATCTTTTTCTCCTTTATATTTATAAGTTTAAAGAATAATATATTATTATATATTTTTTTATTTATTTCCAAATAGTATTTAATTCATAAATGATAATGATTCTATCTTGTGCACCAAAGGACGCTCGTTTAATGCTGATGAAAGCATATACCGTACTCAAATAAAAAAAATACATTTGTTAAATTATTTCGTTGCTGTCCGCTTGTTCCGGCTAATCTCTGAAACAGCTGGACCGATTTAAATGGAATGCTCAATCGCAGATAACTCATGTTATAGGGAGGCTTTAGGCTACTTTTGTTATTTATTATTCTCACAAGAACGGAAACTATGAGGGTGATACTGCGGGGATCTGCTCGTTCTATATAAAATTCGTGTCTTGTCAATCACAAATTCCAAAGAACGTCAACATTGTATATCCAGTAAAGTGATATAAATGTGACACTAAGTATGTAAGAGGCATGTACGCGCGTTTACCACATGCAATAAAAACCACTTTTTAACAGCAATAAAAGCTTTATATTGCCTTAAATTTCATCATTTCCCTATGTATATTTACTGACAATTGTTTTTAATGAAACAGCTCATGAAAAATATAACTGCATGTTAGAGAACTTGCAAACTGAAAATATCGCACCACTAGATGAAGACTGCATCAACTCAAAGTTTTTGCTTTTGCAACTTTTTTTACAATTCTAGGAAATCATTCATTTATTGCAAAAAAGATAACAATTGACATGTTCAGAATAGGTTTCTTCCCAAGTAAGTATCCATGAATATAAATCCAAGTAAGTAAATCATGGACGCTAATCCCATTATATACATCAATTTCGAAACGCTTACAAAAAATTACAGTTTTAAGTTGTTGCATTTCACATCTAGGGGTGCGATTTTTTTTCGCGATAAACTCTTACACAACTTATTGGCTATCAAACGAAATTTCATACGGTCATTACATACGGACGGATCTGTTGATTGAGAAGGTTTAAGTGGATAATTAATTAACGTTTAGCTTAAAATATTTGTTGTATAAAAATATTTTTTGAACAAGTCGGCCATCATGACAACAGGAACTCGAACGAAAGCGAAGCCAATATAAGTTATTAATGGGAGTTAATTGGAACTTACGTCAAAAGTTTTCTACTTGAATTTGAATGGACCTTCATAAAACTACCAGGCTATTTATCATCATCATAACAGCCGTTGGACGTCCACTGCTGGATATGGGCCTCCCCAAGAAAGGCGAATGTTAAAAATAATTGCCGCGCTGGGCTAGCTGGGCTAGTGGCAAACGCAGAGTGTAGCTTTGCGACGAGGATTCTACTGCCCATTCCCGCCTGTGCATTTGAGTTACACTGTTCCGGTTGGATATACCGCCATCTGTCGGTTACCTTTGTCACTTCTTACGATACCCAGAACCTCACGGCAAACTTATACGGTGTTAGAAACAATTTAAGTTTTACGAGGGTCTTCCTATACAAATATCATCGATATTATGGCATATCTCCCTGCTTTATAGACCCGGCGTGACCCTCGACCCGCAAATGTCTACCGGTATAATGTAAGATCAAAGATGTTTTCGTACCCTACTTACCTACTTTGAGCCAATTTTCTTTGTTGGTTTAAGTCCGCTATGATCTACTTTCCAGCTTTTTTATACTTACTGTGCCCTTGTTTTTAATGAAGAGAAGCAAGTGGACGATCGGCGTTGGTGACGAAGCGGCACAAAGAACTAGACGCGGAAGGTCTTGATATTGTTTTATAATTCGTAACGCTTTGGACAACGAATTTGTAAAAGCCGTATTTTGGAAGCAAAGCAATTGAAACATGCAAAATATACCAGTCTCATATTGCGAACAAGATCTTTTGTATTGATATACTTTTTATAAAATTAATGTATGGATATGGGTGATGTGTGAAGGAACGACTGAACAAATCTAGATGAAATTTAGTTCAGATATTATTAGTAAGTCTGGGGTTCCCTGAAAACATGTTTTTGTGAAATAGGCTAGGATATCTGTTTTTTATAGTTCTCTGTGCAATCAGCACGACTTTCTGCACAGTTTAGCTGTCTGGGAGCGATATAGAATTTTTCTCGGAATAACAAGATTACCTCGGACCTGCGATTACCTCTGTTCATATATTCATAACTTTGTCTGCGAGTATATATAATGAAAGCATATAATTAAGTAAAATATATATATCGACTCGACTCATGCCCATAGAAATACAATCAACCTCATGTATCTATCTTATCGAGAAAACTTTAATATTTAAGTTTTTAATTTGTTTCTCTATATTTGTGTATTATACTGTAAAATGGAAATCGTTTCGTTGGCAATTTGATCTGGTTAATTACAGTAATCGAGTTGCAAACAAGGCTTAAACGTAATTAAATCGAATGGAGATCCGTTGATACCGAAATAAAAGGGAATGGCGGTAAGCGCGAAAATATCGATTACCCAAAATTGTTTGATTACAGGATTAAATTGTTTGCAAATTTATCATATATCCCATTAGTTCATCTTATTTTTTATTCTGCAAGAAACGAGCTTAATTACAATAGTTAAGTAATTATAACTTCTGATATCTGACATAAAGTCAGAAACTCAGGATATCATCGGAGGGAATGTGTAAATATTTGCAGCGTTCTCTCTCCACTAACCGTCAGATAAGAAAGCAGGGAATAAGATAGACCTCATACAAACGTCGTCTGCATTTGTATCTCATTCTCACTTATTTCCGCTGCTAAATAGCAGTGTTCACATTGCTTTATTCCGGTTTGGAGGGTGAGAGATGTTGTGAATTTACTGGCATTATATCTTCAAGTCGGTCGGCAACGTGTTAGTGATATCCTTGTCTACTTTACTATCACGCGGACCGTATGATTGATTGTCCTGTTTCTCCAATAAAAAAAGAAGAGAACCGCTGTACTCTTCTCTGCCTTACTTGCTTTGAGGTCTATTAGCAATGCTAACACCAGATGTGGAAGACCTGGCCGATGAGTATAACGAAAAACGGAGTTCTTCAAGTCCAGTCAGAGGCGTTTCGGCAGTCACAGAGCGTAGCTTCCTTCCCCACTTGTATGCTTGAGCCTGATAGCCTGAGATGCTTTTTCCATCTACATTTGACCTTATTTTATAACTACTGTATGAATGGCGAGCCCGATGGCGCAGATAGTAGTGACCCTACCTTGTGCGCCAAGGGTCATGGGTTCAATTCCCACCCAGGGCAAATATTTATATGATGATATTTGTGTTTATTCTGTGTCTGGGTGTTAAATATATGTATTTAAGTAATATATTTGTGATTCCTCTGTGGTCTGTCGTCCGTAACACAAGCGCTTTAAGCAACTTTCCACGGAGGCAGGTCAATGTATGAGATGTGTGTGAGAGTTTAATAATAATAAGGCATATTATTTTAATAATTATAAGTATTAACAAATTACAGACATTGTATTTATTTTAATTAAATGTTTTAAAGTTATGTTTTCATTGTAGATTTCTAAGGGCATTGTCGCTTGTCTTTTATCACCATTGTACCCTAAAACGGTATAAATTATTAAACACGAATACATTTACTGTCATATATTATTAAATGCCCTCATTCCAACCTTTGTCCGACTTAACGTATATACCCAAAGTTATTAGAATTGTAATTTATTCGATTTTGAAAAGTGATCATTAGCTGAAGTTAATAATAATAAATGCCTTCAAAGATTTAAACAAACATGTAAACAATACTCGTAAATAATCCGCGTCACATCATTATGAGATATGTTAATTTACTAATACGGATAAAATTCCGAGTCCGAGATGCATTCATACCAGGCTTAACTAGATACTTAATACTTAACATTACAGTTATTTTAAACTAATATCTCCTCCGTGGATTCTCATGTAAACTAATCCACATATTTCAAAGAAAATTAAAACAAACAGATAAATAAAGTCATTATTTTTCTTAGAGCAATGCTGGTTTGTACCTGCGGTGTACTCTGCCCCTCGGGCGATAACCGACCTCATTAGTGCAGCCCGACTCACTCAGTTCTCTTTTGCATACAACTATTAACTACCCTACTCAACGACTGCCACTCAAGCCGAGATCCGGCTTCAAAGGCGCCCTCGAGAGATAGCCGTCGGCCCCGCTCCGATCAGGCAAAGGGGATTAATGAGTGGTCTCACCTCCCTCCCTCCAGTGGCACTGGAATTGACATTTTAATAGTCCAGCAATTTTCAGTTTGAAAAAAAATACTTTATATTCTAACCAGTGGGACTATAAACTTAATAACTGTAAACTGTCGATGTCTATTACAATATAACATGTTTAACTCGTCAAGTCGGTATTTCTCTTTAACCTTAAACTAGAAAAATTAAACCCATTAATGCAAACCTAGTATTACTCTAAATACGCATTCTACAATATACAATTTATATACCTAATCGCCAAATATAACGAATGTTTTTGCGAAAACAAATATTGCAAAATATGTCCTACGAAGCGGCTGGAAAAGTGAAAATTTCCGGTGCTAACATCACCCGAGGCTCAATCTGATTTTTAAGCGCACGTCGTTATTTCAGCGCTATTTTTATTTACATATACATGTTTCGGTTTGTTACTTTTACGAGCTATGATAGACTGTTAGTTATATTCCGACAACCAAACTATCGATATAAATTTGATTTGAAGCCTCTGAAAAACCAAATCCATGTGTCTGATAGTAAATACAAAAACTAATCGTATTACTGGAATAACTAATTAAATTGAAAGACTAACTAAATTAAGTACAAAAAACATAGTGTAGTATAATAGCGTTTTCTGAGAATGTTTGGGAAAAAAGTAAAGAAAATGACTTTTTTGACACACTTTTTCAATATATGACTAGAATTTACCCCCCATCCAATAGTCATCTAGAAAGGTATCTAATAAACTGTTTTTATAAACCGAAGAGCTTGTTCGCTATATCCCGCAGTGTAGAATACTACTTCCCACTGTACCAGGTGTCTTATGAGGCGAGGTTACAAAACCTATAGATGGCTGTATATTCACGCAAAACAGCTTAGCCTGGGAAGACAATATCTACTGACAAGACCACTGTCAAGTAAAGTGCTCGTTGTATACCAGTTTAATGGGCGTAATATAGTATCCTTAAATCATAAGGTTGCCGACGCCCAGGTGATATCCTAACGATAACTTCCGAAATCAGTACTGATTGATAGTTGATATCACGTGGAATGTATGCTAACTTGCAGATACAGTTGCATAAAAAAACAAAGTTAGGACCAATCTAGGTGTTTACGTTTTATCTAGGTCAAGAATAAGTGATTTCACCTGGAACTGAGTTCCGGACTACTGTTCGTAACGTTAATTTAATTAGTCTTCTGCCACTTTTACTCGTCTCAGATCAGAAGCTTTTATATATATGATAGGTGTTTTGAATAGCTTGAATGCAATACGATAAGGTAATGTATGGGTTCGTTTGGGATGGTCAGCATCAAAAGTATTATACCCACTTTCGGACCTTGTTATAGTGAAATAATAGGCCATGAGCACACTACGACTAATGATATACGTTACTGTGACAAGGTACTTAAGTATACTAATGACGCTGTCAGTACAAGGATTAATGTAATGGAAATTCATCATCAATATCATCTCAGTGATATGAATCATTGCGCATTATCATATGGAGATGTTCAAATAATACAACAAATTTATGTCTCAATAACAAAGTCTACTTGGAACATATATTTTTTTACATAAAAAAATGGAGCCGTTGGACAGCCAGAAGAGTAAACGAGTTTCCTTTGTTTAATGTGTCGTAAGAGGCGATTTGAGATTCTTTCTAACGTAGCTCAAACCCAGTGGAGCGAGGCTAGGGTGCAGCATCCTTGACGCAAACCTACGCTCTGCTATTGTCACGCTTAATGCGGTAATCATGGGCGAAATACCTCAAACAGCAAATGTCTCCAATCTCCTATATCCAGCAGTGGATGTCCAACGGCTGAAAGGATGATGATGCCACAAAGATCTTAACTAAAAGGTAACAGACTTATAGCGTCAACAATTTGAAAAGATATAGGGCCTATCGCCTTCTTAAATTTTCGATGACAGCTTTAGGTTGCTAGTATGGTCTTTTTATACTTCTGGGTTGAAAACAACAAATAAGTTTCATTGAAGGGATATTTCAAGCGCGTCGCCAATCTTGTGCACACAAACCACATGCTTGGTACATACTAAGAGTTTACTAACGTTTTTGACTGAAGGTTTTACTATCGTATACTAAATCTGCTCTAATCTATTACTCTATCTCTACTCTAATCAAAGCAAACCTTCGTCGATAGCAAACCCATATAGCGTAGGGGTTAAAATGCCGATTAAGGCAAAGCCCGACTGGAATTTATCAACAGTCAATACGTGTGTACTGTAGAACTTATACAGCTTGCATTATATTTATCCTAACAGGAACTACCAGCCACTATAGTCCATCTAGAAGATGCTAAAATATTTTTGTTGGAACTAGGTATTTGCGATATTGTCTTCCGGTTTCTGTATCAACTTAAAACTCTGACATTGGCGCTGAAACATTTTGTTTAGGAACTTCTAGAACCGCAGGGTACCGGCAGATAGTAACTCAACCTGTACTAGGTGGCGTAAGAGGCGATTAAGGTACCGGATTCGATAGATAGTGGTAAATCGTTTTTTAATTCAATTCGAATAGCTCTGATTTAATAGGGTTCGGATTCTTGCAAGCCTTGCTGCTAATTACTTTAAATTTGAGCCTTGCTACTTCATGTGGATTTATGCAATCTGTCGGTTCCGGCGCCTTAGTTGCCACTTACAGAGGGAGGTACTATCTACTCTGCTCACAGAGTAAACAGTAAAGTATCAGTAGAACAGAGTAACAGAGTGAGTGTTAACACTTCACGTCTAGTTACTGAATATAGTCTGAATAAATCCAATGCCGTGAGGTACTGGTAGAATAGAATAGTATCTCCCACTGCACCAGGTGTTGTAAGAAGCGACTAAGGTACCAGAACTGACAGATGGCGGTATATCCATCCGAAACAGCGCAGCTCAATTGCACAGGGCGGAGATAGGCAGCATAATCCCCTTCGCGATAGCTGCGCTCTGCGATTGCCAACACGCTTGCCCAGCGGGGCAATAATGGGCAAAGTACCTCCTTTCTTGAAGAGGATTATCTCCAGCAGTGGACTTCCAATGTCTGGTATGATGACGATGATGATGAAGTCCAATAACAAGCTAGCATAGTTAACAGGCAATGGAATAATAGACATACTTATCATCAAAAATGATATAGTTCACATATTAGTATTATTCAATGTAGTCGCGGGAAACAGTTGTTAATTTTAATGTTGATTTTTTTGTAGTTCCATCACACTGATACGTGGTGGATCAAGGTATTAAATAAATTGACAGCTGTGAATATTTTTTAATCCGTTGCAATAATTAATTTGATCCGAAATCAATGTCGGCACATTTCCGCACTATTCAAAAATATATTTTCATTCGCTCTGAATAGTTAATCTCTTAAATTGTTGTGTTGTAACTCTAGTTCATATTACTGTTTTTGTTCCAGGTAAGAGCCGGTGTCAGTTTGAACAAACACGCGAGGATTTTGGTAATTTATTATTTTGCTTACATAAATAAAATGAGCTTTTTATTTGTCGTATAAAATAAATATTAATGTCTCTTAATCGCGTCGTGCTCAATTTAGTGTATATATGTATATTAATATGTAAAGGAAAAAGGTTTTTAAGTTAATAGCGCGAATGGATGAAAGTGAAATTTGACGCAGTTATTGTGTAAAAAAAGTGCTTTTTTTATTCAAAGCTCATTAGGAATACATGAAATTAATTTAAATAAACATATACACACTACTATTTCAAGTACTATATTGCCCTACATAAATAAAGTAAACATTATTTTCTGTAGACTTTAGTGATAAATTCTCTTTGGTCTTATTGAATGTCAAATTGCTAATACTAAAAAAATAAAATTTGATTTTAAATAATGTATAATGTTCTAATTTCGATCGTTACTTTATTTAAACGTGTGTTCAATTCTTAAAGTATTCCAAGGTAACAAATCTGGATATTGTATAATAAAACTATATTTATAATGTCTACTTAATTTAGACAAAGTGTTAAATGACACAGAATAAATCACAATGCCAAACATTATATAACAAAATAATAATATTAGGTTGGTACTACGACTACAACACACGACCCGAGCGAGCGAAGCGGCCGGCGAGTGCCTGAACCGTAAAATATTATATTAAAAGCTGAAATATTTCCTAACTAAAACATTTGCGATGCCTGTATCATGTCAAATGATTAGTTTGAAATGTACAAAATTATTAACACAAAATTAATCAAATAAACAAGCAATTTTATACAATATTTATTAATTTATCACATTGTCTAGACAATTGTGTTATTATATATTACCAGTCATCATGTATTTTTAATTTTAATCACAGTTACTGTATCATATGTATTTAAAAATAATTATTGAAATGTATGTACGCGCATTACTCTAGAACGACTGCATCAGATTGGATAATTATCTTTTTGTTGTGCATAGGATCGGGTCGGGTGCCTAACGTTGCTATATACTCTCATAATATCACAAGGATATCATTAGTGCGTTGCCTATCTTATGGTTTGAAGATATTATGTCACATTATCTACTATAGAAACGACCTATAAAATTGAAAAATATAATTCACAAAAGTACCAGGATCGCATAACAGACGCAGACATCGCTTTATCGCTACTTAGAGCGCCGCTTAAACACAATGGAACGGAACGTCGTCTTAAATAAGGATCCACCGATCTTATCACACGTCGAACAAATTATCTTTTGAGAGACTCGCTGAGTGCGTCGTAAAAGAGCCACTACACTTATATTAGGGTAATATCAGTGATCTCGGTCATGCAAAACGACCTTCCAGAAGCAAGACGTCATCTAAGAAGATTGAGAAAAACAGCCTCTCTTAATATAGATCGTTACGTCCGCTTACGAGTAGGAGAGATGTTTTTCCCCCTATTTTTTATAGTTCAGTACGAGATATGCGTATGAATGTTATTAGAATTACGTTGTACAGTTGTTTTTCTTCATATGGATCTTAAAATGTATGACGTTTACTTGGTGGGCAGAGTAGAATGGTACCTCTTTCTGTGCCAATTGTAGTAAGAGGCGGCTGAGGACCGCGTGATCCATCCAAAATCTAATGTGAATGCAATAAGGTAGGATTGAGTAAGACCGTCACTGGCACTTGGACCTCTATGTCCCCCAAGATTGCAGTCACTTGATTAGGCATGATGAAGATGTCCTCACTCACCTATTTCTGCCGCCAGATACTAGTGCTTGCATTGCTATCTTCCTGTTTGAAGGGTGAGAGAGGCAGTGAAATTACTGGGTAATGTGACATAATATCTTCAAGTTGCGGTTAAGGTTGGCAACGCGCTAGTGATATCATTGTGAAATTGCGAGCGACTAAAGGTTGCTATCGAATCGACGATTGGCGATTACTATCACGCGAACTGTATGTTTGTAAACATAATTGCGTAGACATAATTACTTTAAACACACATCCGTGTTTACGGTGACACCGTCACACTTCTTGCTTTTATTCGAATATTTTCTAATGTCACTGTAGCGTCTGTCAAAATTAGATCAACGGAATATGTTCGTAAATACGTAAGTATAGCAGATAGCAATGTACACGTTGTCAATACTTGTAGCTCAATTAGGACGTACCTGTTACATGTTCAGATTGAGGTGACAATTACAGGCTTATTGTCCACTTGTTAGCTCTGAGTAGTGTATTAGTTGTAAACTCATCGTTGAGTGCCGGCCGATTGTATCTCCCCCTGTACCAGGTGTCGTGAGAGGTGACTAAAAATAAGGACCAATAGAGCGGGGATGGGCAGCAGCATCCTTTGCGATTGCCAACTAGCTTGCCTAGAGCGGCAATTATGGGCAAAATTCCCCCTTTCTTGAGGAGGCGTATGTCAGCAGGGAACTTCCAATGGCTGATATGATAATTATGATAGTGCTGAGTAGGCGGCTCATTGAATTTACCCGAAGGGCGTACATTATGCGCGTAATTTTGCGCCTAAACGACCGCTCTCCAAGCGATTCGTCGAAAAATTAAGCGCGAATGTCTTAATCTGTTTGCTGTATAGACTCTCCATTCTTAGTATGAAATGATGAAGAGGTAGTAAAATTAGTGGGTAAATATGCCATAATACCTTCATGTCAATTGGCAACGCGCTAAAGATATCCTTGATAATAAAAGGGTCTATGATACGGTTACGCATACTATTAAGCGGACCGTATATTTGTTTGTTGGCATAGTCTAATAAAAAAAGTATACAGGTGAAACGAAAGATCATTAGTGTTGTAAAAATGTAAGTCTCAAGTCTTATAGTAACAAGACTTGGGTAATTTTTCTCGGTTATTCTCCGAATCGAGCTCAAGTCTCTTAAGTCTTTGATTCTTTTGTATATTTCGAAGTCAGCAAACAAGCATGCGGCCCTATCCTGTAGACGCTCCTGCCGTGACAAAGATGTGACTAGCGTGCCACCAATCTTGTGAACTGAACTCAGAATTACCAGTCATTTCACTGCCCCTCTCATCCTCCAAACTGGAACACAGCAATGCGAACACTGCTATTTGGCCGAAGAAATAAGTGAAAGTGCAAAGATACCAACGCAGACGACTTTTGTAACTACTACCTCTGGTGAAAAATTAAATGAAAACTTGAGACATACAATACTAAAAGAACTCGAAACTCAGTCTAAAAACTGAAGATAGAATCAATAAAAATCAGAAAAATAAAAATAAATAATAATAATAATTAAATTGCCACAACATCTCATACATTGACCTGACTCCGTGGTAACTGGCTTAAAGCATTTGTTTTACGGACGCCAGACAACAGAAGAATCACTGATACTATTTAAATACATATATTTAACACCTAGACACAGAACCAACACAAATATCATCATATAAATATTTGGTCTGGGTGGGAATCGAACACACGACACCTGTCGCACAAGATAGGATATCTATTATCTGCGCCATCGGGCCTGTCAAAATAAAGTCATAATTTTATAAAGATATAAGCGTTATTCCAGTAATTCGATCTATATAATAACCAATAACACCAACCATTTGTACAGTTGAAGGAACTCAGAAGACTGATAGGATTCAAAAGACTAGAGAAACTCTACAATACCGTATAAGAATCGATTTAGATTTATAGTTCTTACATTAAAATATAACGAATATTCTCAAATAATGACAAACATTATTCATTGAGTCGTGAAGTACGTATTATCTGTTTTTCATAGAAACAAACTTATAAAGTTTGTTTTTTTCATACTATCATTACGGGTTCATAGGGTACATGGGGTTCATGGCTTTTTCAATATTTGTGCTATCTCGCTGATTCTGTGAACCCTACCCGCTCCCCTGCTGGTAAGTTCCAACGTAGTAAATGAAAAGATAAATAGTACAAGGCCCTTCTAAGAAGAAATTGTTGTTATCAAAAATGAGATGAACACATTGATAGCAAAGTAAAAAAAGATACAGATTTAATATATTTAACGGGTCATTTGCATCGGCTTCGCGATTTAGAATAAATTTAAATAAAATGGCCAAGACGCAGTTTCTATTCATTAATACTAATCAATTTATTAGATAACCTCTAAATTGTTTAATTATAATAATAATAAATACACATGACATCTCATACGTTGATCTGATACCGAAATAAGTATCTTGAGGCACTTGTGTTACGGATCCGACAACCAAGAAAATACAATAGTATACTTAGATACTTATAAATAACACCCACTCACAGAATAAATACAAATATGCGTCACATAAGTATTTGCTCTGGCTGAGGATCAAACCCATAATCTTGTCGCACAAAATAGAATCACTATCATCTTCGCTATCCCGCTCCGATCTCGCGAGCTTTGCGGCCGCGGGGCGCACAGGATGGATACGGGCATTGGACCTCTCACCAATGAGAGGCCCCGCCCTCTTTTTTCGGTGGCGCTGGAATTGACGTCTGAGTAGTCCAGCAATAGGTTCGTCCGAAAAAAAAAAACTGCGCTATCGGGCCCGTCGACAATCTATTGACAGCTTCGTTATAGTTACTTAATGAGTTTAAAATAACAGTCGACAATAATTATTTTAATACTCTTAACATCACAGCAGTTTTATAACATCTACTGCTGGACCTAGGTCTCCCCAAAAAGGGGATTTTTTTCTCGCAATTGCTGCGGCAGGCGTAGTGGCAATCATAGAATGCAGGTTCTAGAGGGAAATGCTGTTGCCTATTCCCGCCTTTTAGTTACACTGTTTCGGGTGGATAAGCCGCCATCTGTCGTTTCCGGTACGTAAGTCGCCATTCTCCCCACTTCCTCTTTACACAACTAAAATTGAAAAGAAAACGAACAAAAAGTTATTATCTTTCTTACTTGTGTATAGACCGAAGTGTTTTTAAAAAAGTTCTGATAAAAAACCTGTCCATTGTCTGTTTGTCCATATGTATCCTTAGATCTTTAAAACTACGCAACGGATTTTGATGCAGGTTTTATAGTACATAAAGTGTTTCAAGAGGAATGTTTATATGTATAATGCATAATATAGTAGAGAAACACTCATAATTTTAGAAGTTTCTAACGTGATATCGTAATTTTTTTTTTCGATTACATTGCAAGTTTAGTCTGAACCTAACCAAATCTAAATATATATAAATCTCCTGTCACGATGTTTGTCCTTGATGGACCCCTGAACTACTAAATCGATTAGGATAAAATTTTCACACCATATTTTGTTTAGTTTGCTCCAACTTGAGAGATAGGATAATTTATATCTCAATATATAATCGCAATTTTGTTTAATTGCAAATTATTTGTCTTTGTCCATTAATTGACAAGTTCAATTATCTGTTAACTCCAAAAGATTCTAACAGATGTCGACTCTTTTTGACTGAATTGAGTTAGTACTATAATAAGTCAACAGATGGCACTGCTATGGTAAACGGAAAAACGTGTCATATATGAGCTACATAAAGATTCTAACAGATGTCGACTCTTTTCGACTGGATTGAGTTAGTACTAGAATTAGCCACCATATTTTTTTACAAATACCGTCTTTGTAAAAAGCATGGTGGTCCCCGTGACTGATGTTCTCCTACCGTTCTTCTTAAATTGTATACTTCAATGTAATATTACAATAACTTTAGCCACAGTAACGCGTGGCCGGGTCTGCTAGTACATCTATAATGTAACAACTTTATTTTTTGTAGACCTTTTATGATGAACAATACTTTTGTACACCCCAAAAAAGTGTACAAAAAAGTCTGCAGAGGTATGTGTTCATCTCTTACGGATAATCACACAATAACCAATTTTTTATTCTCACTGCACCCATGCAATACCTGGGCGGATCGCTATTTATATAAAAAATACATGTCGCGGTGTTTGTCTGGGAGGAACTTTTAGACTACCGATTTTAATCATGTTTTGCTTACTGTGTACAGTTAGCTCCAACTTGAGAGATTTGATATCTCAATATAGCAGTGCCCCGCGGTTTTACCCGTGTTAATTATATAACTTGTAACTCCTTGTAAGGGATGTTTTTAAAAAATATATTTTAATCGAGTTTCATAATTTTCAATGAAGAACCTTAATACTGAATTTCAATAACTTCAAAGACAGAAAAGTTCCATACTAACTTTGCCCTCCCTGTTTTACCCGCTTAAGCCTTAGGGGGTGAATTATCAAAAACTTAGCGTGGGGTTAACGTAGGGTTTTTAAAAAGAATCTGTGTAAAATTTCATAATTATAACCTTTATAATTTAGGCCCTCCGTTGATATGCTTGTTAGTCAGTCAGCTTCTCCTTTTATATAGCTACCCATAAATCTATATTTAAAACAGGTTATCGTTTGTCGGTCAGCTCATATAGTTATAAAATATGATTCTATATTACCAAATAAACGGAAATAAGACCCCAATGAAAAATTTATATGCTTTAATAATGAATTAACCAGCAACTATAGAAAATTATCATGTCTGTCGGTCATAATCAATAACAATCGGAGATTCGCTCGATCAGCTGAAATAATTGTTTGTTGAACTAATGTATTGTTTGTCGATGTACTTTAACGTATTGATATGGCATTTGCAAATTCAAATTTGATTATATCGTTACCATCATCATTATTATATCTCTTATATTGTAGTATTATATATAATTATTTAGCCGAGAGGTACCGGCAGAGTAAAATAGTGCCTCCTTCTGTACCAGGTGTCGTAAGAGGCGACTAAGATACCAGAACGGTAGGCATATCCATTCGAAGCAGTGTAGCTCAAATGCAGGAGGTGGGGATAGGCAGCAGTATCTCCGTCGCGAAAGCTGCGCATTGCGATTGCCTACGCATTGCCCAGCGCGGCAATTAGGTAAGTCCAATTTCAAGAAAGAGGTCAATAGCCGAATCCAACTCGGCTGGGCAGCTTTTGGAAAACTGCGAAACATCTTGTCGTTCGACATACCAGTGCCTCAAGTCGACGGTTTCGAACAATGTGTGTTAGCAGCGATGACCTATGGCAGTGAATCATGGTCTGTTACCATAAGTCTTATTGGCCAACTAAAAGTAGCTCAAAAAGCTATGGAGACGGGAATGCTCGGATTTTCTAGCAACGACCGAATCAGGAATGAGGAAATTCGTAACAGAACCAAAGTTACCGAAATTTCCCGGCGGATAAGTTGCCGGATAGTAAGTTGAAGTGGCAGTGGGCAGGGTATTTGGTACGCAGAACCGATGGCCGATGGAGTCGTAAGGTTCTGGAATGGGGGCCACGTACCTGCAAACACAGCGTAGCGCATGCACCTGCAAGATGATTAACGATTTGACTGAACCGCAGGATCACGCTGGACACAGGCCGTACACAACTGGGTCTAATGGAGATTACTTGGTCTATGGCCAGCAGTGGACGTGGACGCAGCCATAAGTGGCTGATATGATGATGATGACGATGATTTTGAGTTCATAAAATTAGGTGTTTGCTAGTTCAGCTTGTCAAGTTTATTACGTATTCTTATAATTACATATCCTTATAAGAATAAATTCTAACAAGGTTTTAAGAATGCATTTATTATGCTGTGATTCTGTTTTGTGTGCCAAATTGAATAAATACAAATAATCGTCAATAAATAGGGTTAATCTCAGGAACTTCACCCTCTGTCTACAGAACCCAAATTTTAATGGTGTCGTAATTCCCACAGTGATTTATCACCTCTGTTTACGAAGCGTAAGAAAACCCGTAACAAAAGCCACAGACCCATCCTTGACCCGACGTCCTAGTTAAGACTTGTCGGAAAATTTCTCAATGTTTTTGTCCAATCAATTATTCCAGGGGCGTTAATAATAAAATGATTTAAGAAAATATTGAGACGGGATCTCAACCTACATTTGCCCTAAGTCTCATGAAATATTTTTTTATTAAATATTTATCTTACCTTGCGATGTTTATTGTATATAACGAGATGTTATGCGTTTGTCTTATTCAAACGCAGAATGAATATACTAACTAAACAGTTCCTTACTATGTAGTTTACGGCGGGGCTGTAGGGTACCGTCGGAACATTAAACTACCTCCCTACTACCAGGACTACAGACTACCAGGTATCGTAAGAGGCAACTGAGGTACCCGAACCGAAATATGGCGGTATATACACCCAAAACCGCGTAGCTTAAGTACTACCGGGTGGTATTGGGCAGCATCATCGTTGACCTGAAGAAGCGCTCTGCGGTTGCCTTCAGGCCTGCTCAGCGCGGCAATTATAGGCAAAAATCTATCCTCGAATATTGCCGTTAATTAATGCAACACTTTGAGAAACAGATGTCATTCTAGCTTGTAACTAAACTAGAAGGAAAAATAACTATTTAGCCGATATGCTATATTTAAGGGGAATTCCTTTAGAAGTACAATCTTTCTTTCAGAAAAATTGGTTAGAATTCAATGAAATAGGTACCTTATACTGATACTAATTTTTGAACCGCCTAAATCGGACTTCTATAACTAAAGTTGATCGGTGAACTGAAATCCGCTCCCGCTAGCGCGCGTGGGCGTGCACACGGAAGCATTTTCTAGAAAAAGCTTCCCGCGTTCACACCGCGCATGCGTCGCGTCGTTTCGTCCCTTTTCCGCCCGGTACCGCCATCGCCAGTCAGTACTGCGCACCGCGACGCGTCACCACGCGACCTGCGGCAAAACAACAACAACAAAATGATCGCTGATTTGCCACCGTTGATCGCAATGGAACCTCAGCCGTGCGCGGGCCGTAACAGCGTACCCGACGGGCGAGTTCTTTCTCCGGGCACCCCCAACGGTATTGTTCACACTGTGACGTAGGGCGAGCCGTGTTTGCATATTCTAACGACGTTATCAGCATTTGCGCTTTACCTCAAATGAACTTAGCGTGACCTTTTTAAGATTTTGCGACGTCATTTGCAGTATTGCGCGCAGTTGAATAGTTCTTATGTAATATACGAGTTAATGGTTTATGCTGTACGGTTCATGGCGTCTATGAAAATGTAAACGATTCTATGCCATACGCCAATATCTCGTTCGCGGTATTTTGAGCAAATTTATGGCTCTTGAGCATTGCCTTCCAGGAATTGTTTTCTAAAGTCTATACTGATTCCATACTACTTCAAATGCTATATTGCTCTGTTTTATGAAACGAGAACGAATCGGAGAGACGTATTAACTAAATACGGCCAGAAGTAAATTGAAGTTTGTATTTATTTGGAAATTTTATATCCAATACTGATCTACTGATTAAGTTTTAAATATGTTTTCACGTACTATAAGTCAACGGGACGTCGCAAAAGGGCCATGTAAGTTCGTGCGTCACTCACTGAGTCTGTCACCCGACTTGTTGCTCGTATGTTTACTATGTGGAGGCGGCATTTTGCGTCGATTTACGCAGCGAAAAGCGCCAAACATTTTACGGCTGAATACACTACGAGATAACCAGAATATCAACATCGGCATCACTCTCAAAGCTTCTCACCCTTTGTTAATATTACTTGCTCTCGAAATCTATATTCTCGTGGTAACTAAAAATGTTTTAGAGAATTCCGTATGGTAAAAGGAAATGTTTGATGTATAAAATCTGTCTGAACAACAAGTAGATACTTAATCGCAAGGCGAACGCATATATTGATTCCTATTATGCCACTTATTCTGGGTAATAGCTGAAAGTGCCTTCTTAGAATAGGAAATGCGGCAATTTGAGATTTACTTCAAACTCCTTTCTTAGAATTATAATAAAGGTATTCCCGAAGGGACTTTAAGCGTTCTAACATATAAAATTTATTTTGAAATTAATTAAAAAATGAGGTCAATGATTTGGTAATAACGAAATTATAAACAGAAAAATAATAAAAAGGCCTTCAAATTATGTTATAACCTTTAACCGTAGGCTTACAAAAGAAGTTTTGTTTAATAATATTTGTATTATATATCGTTTTCTTTCTATTTACTAAACAATCACATAACTATTCGATACAAATTATTCACCTCGTACGGAGGCTAAATTTTCTCGATGTTAAGAAGATTAAGTTAGGTTCCCTTTTCACAATGTAAATAAATACGTCAGTTACTATTGAATAAGGCGGCCGTCAGTAACCGAGGCATCGAATAGTAAATAGTAAAAAACACCGGTGTTTTAAAGTAAGAGTAGTTTTATTGCTAACTTTCCGCACAAGAATCCGTCCTCGCGTGCACTTTATACGGAATGCCTTGAGAACTTTCACAGAGTAAAAGTAGTCTGTCTTCTCCTGGGAGTCATACAATTAACGCCAAATTTCATTAAAGAAAGAACCGTCAAAACTTACCAAGCAGACAGACATACTTTCGCATTTTAGGAGTTTAATAGTATAATTACTTCTTTAAGAACAAGACTATACTATTTCATCGTCATCGTATCAAGCATAGGAAGTCCTGTTGCCCTTAATTGCCGCGCTAGGCACGCGTGGTGGCAATCGCAGTGAGCCGCTTCGCAAAGAGGGTGCTGCTGCCCATCTCAGTCCTGTAGTATTTAAGCTGTTTCGGATGGAAATACCGCCATCGAACCTTAGTCACCTCTTACGACACCTGGCACAAAAGTATAAAATCAATTTGATGTCAACTTGAGATTCAATGTTAAACAAATTGGTAGAATTCTTATAACGTGTCATTTTCGTAACTTGATAAGGTTCTATTTAATCTAACGTTCACACAGTTCACGGCTATTGTTCAAGTTAAATTACAACGGAGGGTCCAATACCGAAGCTGGTGTTCTGCTTCAGATCGTAAAGCGATCTATTAAACGACTTTACGAATACGCATTCGCCGGCCCGTGTATTCGTTCGGGTTTTTGGGTCGGGCGCGCAGGACGACGCGACCTTTCGACCTTTCGGTATAAACAGTAACTTTTGATTACTTGCTCGCTCCAATTTGTTTACATTGCACGGTGAGTCTAGATGCCGTAAGTGTATTTGTTTTGTGAAATATAGTGGACGTCCTATTACATTTAATGGATCATACAGTACCACAGAGGTACACCTCATACAAAGGTCACTCTCGCCGGGTAAAAGAGGCAGTGAAATCATTGGGTAATGTGACATAATATCTTCAGGTCACAAGGTTTGCAACGCGCTAGTGATATCCGATTGATATTATTAGCGCCTGACAGTTACTATCACTTATTTCTAGTATGTACTCTATGATTCATAGTCTCATAATAAAATAAAACCTCTTTTGTTCCTTTCTTGTTGTAAAGAGAAATAAAGTAAAGTTTGTATTCTGAAAAATTACAAGTTTAAGTAATTATATAACAAACATGAACAAGAATGCATTGTATTTAAGTACTTTCTTCATGCTGTGAAGTTCCGCCAGAGTCGAATTAAAACTCGCTCCCTCTCTCAGGACCAGATGTTGTAAAAAGGGGCAGGAGTGACGTAACCGACGATGTTATCTCCATTCGGAACGGCCGGCCAATCTGAGCAGGGATGGGCAGCAGCACCCACATTGCGAAGCTATGCTCTGCCATTGTTATAAGCCATATATGCTTATTTCAAGTAGGGGATCTCCTGAAGCTTCAACGATAAATATTTGCATAGTAGATGACTAAGTAATTTATTAGGAATATTTAGTTATATTATTATTGTATTTGTATGTATTTCAATATGTAGATAAAATTGATAAACATATCGAATTAATAGCCGATTGGGAGTTTTCTAGAAGCGAAGCGAGGGCCTACCACTAGTATTACACATGTATCTTACTTGCCTAAGTGCTTAAGCTAAGTATAGAGAATATAATATTTCACAAAAGCACCTAAACTCGAGAGATTGAACATCATAATAATTTATTCTACTAAAATACCAAGAAACTCCATTAGGCTCCAATACTCTACCAAAACTCAATAAATACTTTTATCCATTCAGCCACTTTCATTTCATTCGTTACTGCCTTCGTTATTTTATCTTTTGATTGTTTTAAGTACACATTACACAAAATTTACAACGGAATCGAATTCGGGTTGTGAAATCGTAAAGCGATCTATTAAACGCCCTAACCAATACAATCCAGTCTGATAAATGTAGGATATCTTGTTCTTTTGACCTTATATATCCTACTCTCGGGAGTAAATTTAGAGTCATGCTTACATTTCCACAAGATCGTTTCATCTGAATATATATACCGCCTTATGTATTCTACACTCGGGAGTTAATTTAGACACCTGGATTCTTATCACAAGATTGTGTATCTCATGTAATAAATGTGAGTCTTATTTTTCTTTTAACTTTATGTATCGATATTACGCCCGGGTATGAATTTGGATTCTTGCTTTCTTTTCCCGAGATTTAGCACTATCTCGTTTGTTAAGTTTTGGCCGACTAGCTCACTCTACCTTATATTATATACTCCCAGGAGTAAATTAAGACTCCTGTTTTTCTTTCACAAGATTATACATCTCCACCGTAAAGACGGTGTAGATGTAGGTCAACTTATCTTTTCTTTTATGCCCTACACTCGCGAGTCTAGAACCCTGTTATCTTTTTACTATCTTATCTAAAAATCAGCTAATTTTATAAGTGGCAAGGTAATTAAACTGTTCATACTTGATAATATTTGGCAGGCGTCTATCCACTACACATCACTCATTAATAGTAAACCAAACGTTCGGGAGAGCCATCAAAAACATTGTATTTATGCCACAAATATCCAGAAATTATTCTCTATAATGGGTCCCTTAGTATTGATTCTTAAATATGTAGAAAATTAGCTAGTAGTTAAGTTGAGACAAAATATTTACTTTAGGCTATGTTCTAACATATAAAAACTCTTTGAACGGTTGTAAAACGCGGTTTATCCAAGTCTTTTTCTTTTTTTGACGTTTCGATTACCTTGCTTTCAATCACTTTTTTTATTCAATTTCAGTATATACAAAGAACCAAAGTTTTAATCAAACCAATGTCACAACACGGACGTTATCTGATGACCCATAATTTGCGTGTCTGATTGCTCAAAGCGTAGAATTCCGTAAAAACGCGATAAATTATATTTAATAAAAACGAAGGCTTTGCTGCGAGGATAATATTGTTAAAACGACGGAGTGTGTTGGCGATACGTTACGAACATACAGATTTATAACTTACTAGATGTTGCCCGCTTCTTCTTTCGGATGTGTTCTACTTGGTGCGCAAACGTATAATTCTTACTCTGAATTAATATTGCCTTAATTGAATTAATAAGTTTTGTCGTGGGGTAGCCGCCAGTAGGGTCAGGTGCTGTAAAAGGCGACTCAGTTACCGAAAGCGACAGATGACATTATATCCATCCAACTAGCATTGCTCGAATGCAAAGGGCGGGGATGGGCAGCAGAATCTTCGGCACAAAGCAGTGCTTTGCAATTTTGCCAAAATGCTGGCTTAGCGTGGCAATGATTGCGCAAACCTTTCAAATGATTTACTACAATTTGAGCAGGCCTCCAGTACACGACAGCTCCGTTATTCCCAGCGGTAGCGGCTACGGTCACGGTCACGACGGGGCAGGGGGTTCGAACAATCTCCGACAGTCGCACGAGGACCACCCCTACCACTTCTACCGATGACAGACCTTGGAATCACATAATGTTAGGACAATGAGGACTGTCGAGAAAATTGTTGAGCTGGAGGAAAAATTTAGTAGGATAAGCTGGGATATTTTGAGGTTGTCCGAAGTCTAAAAAAAGGACGAGGACTTGATAACTGTAAAGGCTGCCATCCTGCTTTACTAGCGTCAGAGCAACCAACGGTCCCGAAGTGATGTTAGTTTTCTCGTCCAAAAATCTGTCACTTTGCGACATGACATCTGTCACTTTAATAATAATAAATATTAAAGCCACAATAGAGCGGAACAAAAGTTCCAAAGTGTTTACTGTAAATATGTCTATTGGACAAAGCTTGATGACTGAGCTGAATAGTGAAAATGGGAGTTTAGCGCCAGCTAAGGCTGAGCTACTGCAGGAGATCGAAATAGAGTTCTATAGGGAATTTTACGATTCCGTTGTTAAGCCTGAAAGCAGTACGGCTAAAGATCCAAAAATCAAGCGAATCCGACACTTCTACCAGGATATTTCGGCCATAAACCTGAATAGCCTGAATAACCAGATTAGAATGGCCCTGAATCAGCAAAAGGACAACAAGGCGCGCTGGTAATGAATCGGGATCGGGAACGGTTCTTGAGATCTTGAGTGCAGGTTTGATGACTTTCCACTTTCCGAACATGCCGGTTCCCGAAAAGGGTACAGTGTTATCCCCACTAATATTACAAATGCGAAAGTAACTCTGTCTGTCTGTCTGTTATGCTTTTCCGCTTAAACCTCTAAACCGATTTTGATGACATTTGGCACAGACCATCTTTAGACTCTGAGAAAGGACATAGGCTATTTTCTTAATTCTAAATAAGAGTTGTAAGGGGTCGAAAGGGGGGATGAAAAGTTCTATGGAAGTATCGCTATTCTTAGAGTTAGAAACTTGAAACTTATTTTTCAGGCCATTGATTCGATATAAATAAACATGACATTCATAGTTTATATAATAATATATATAAGTTAAGGTAAAGAGGTATGGTACCTAAAAAAACTAATATCCCTATTAATATTAATTATAAATGCGAAAGTAACTCTGTCTGTCTGTCTGTTACACTTTCCCGCTTTAACCTCTCAACCGATTTTGATGAAATTTGACACAGACAATCTTTAGACCCTGAGAAAGGGCATAGGCTATTTTTTAATTCTAAATAAGGGTTGTAAGGGGTCAAAAGGGGGGATGAAAAGTCGTATGGAAGTATCGCTATTTTTAGAGCTAGAAACTTGAAACTTATTTTTCAGTCCATTGATTAGATTTAAATAAACATGACATTCATAGTTTATATAAGTTAAGGTTAAACGTTCCCACAAAATCTTAATAATTATATAAGACAGGCTCGATGGCGCAGATGGTAGTGATTCTACCTTGTGCGCCAAAGGTCGTGGGTTCGATCCCCACCAAGGACAAATATTTAGCTGATGATGTTTATGTTTGCCCTGTGTCTAGGTGTGAAATACATATATTTAAACACAAGTGCTTAAAGCGGCTTATTACGGAGTCAAGTATAAAATGTTGTGGATTTATTCAAAAAAATATATTATCAAATTGACTTCGGGTTCCCTTCACTTTTGCTACGGATATCATTAAACAGATGAATGGTGAGGAACGGCAAATATACTACTTAAATATATCACTATCACTACATAGTTGAAAAATAAAGTCACTTTTCGCTGTCTGGCCCTATGTATGCCGTGCGTACTTCAAGAGGAAGTTCTTTGTGTATAATAAATGATTTTTTCTGCTATGTATGTGTATAATATAGTAGAAAAATACTGATAACATTAGAGATCTTTAATGTGATGTAAGTAAACACATTTTTGAGCTTAAATTGCAAACTCTGGCTAAACGATGAATTAGATAAAAAAATGTACTATATTAATGTAAATGTATAGTATACATCATTAAAACATCTACAAAAAAGGTCGCGGTGGCCTGATATTTACAACTCTTCGTGTTAACCCACAATAATCTTTTATTTTCAATTTTCATTGCACCCGTGCGAAGCCAGGGCGAGTCGCTCGTTTTATATATAATACACCCAAACACATAACAAACTAAAAATTCATTACATATTTTTTTGTCCTGTCATCGAACGAACAAGACAGGGACACCATCGAATGCGCCATCGGGCGTGTCGAAATCGTTTCATATCAGATTCCGTCGGAAAATTCCCAGAGTTAAAAGTGTGTGCATATATTATTGTCCTTATCAAGGTCAAGCTAACCACCTGTCAAATTTAATCAGAACGAATTGGCAGACACTTATTCATCTCTAAGGTTAGTATGCATAGCCTGTGTTATTACAATTTTATTGACAAAATCATTCAGTTTCATATTCACATCAAAATTTATTTTCAGTAGTTCTGACGTGGAACGAAGCCATTCCATATGTTTCTTTTAACTTGTTTTTCAGATGAATCTAATGCTTCTATATAATTCAGTCATCAAATCCAGCGCCATCGAACGAGGAGAATATAGTTCTTAATGTCACGTGTATGTGAAAACTTAACACTTTCTCGTGATACCTACATTATTAACTCACTTTGAGAGAAACATCTTGAGCATGTGTTTTTTATTTGTCTTTTGAAATGTAGTTTGCTTATTCTACCCATGTTTACTAGATTACTTTCCGATTTCTCCTCATTTTTTGCGAATCTCAAGCTACCGACATGATATGGCGGCTTGCCTGGCCCGCCTGGCCCTGCTTGCTTGGCCTTCAATCTTTTGAAAGATTTGCATAAATGTGGACGTAATTCGGCCGACTGGACTTATATATGCATAGAGACGGTAAGCACTCGCCGGCGAGTGTGGTGTATGTACTGCTCTAAGACCAGAGTGTGTGAAGTAATTGTGATTAAGGAGGGAAGCTGTGGGGCGGGTGCGGGTTGAGCTATTAGCGGGTTAGCATGATAGGACGCTTGATCGAAGTTCCTCCTCCATAAACCCTCGTATCTGAGGGATGTCTTAATTAACGTTCTCGTTATCGGTGGTACGGAACTCTGGTCGATTTTCAGACCAAATTTTGTTCTACTCGTGGGCCATGTGGTAGTAACTTATATAACAACGTATTTTGTTAATTTGTAAGAAAAAACTTAATGTTGTTCTGGAAAAAAAAATGCCAAATATCTGTGTCACAATCAACTACTTGTGTTATGTACCCTCACCTATTATTTCTACCTAACAACAGTGTTCGCATTGTTGTGTTCTGCTTTGAAAGATGAGAAAAAAGGCAGTGAAATCATTGGATAATGTGACGTAACATCTTTGTCACAAAGCTGGCAACGCCCTGGTGGATACCCTTGTAATGATACGCATTAGCATTTATAAGCTGCGGTGACACACGGACACATATGCTTGTATGTTGACTTAGTTATATAAAAAAATATAATTCGGGAAGCGTTCCCCAAGTCTGGATCCACAGTGACAGTTATAAAACTGAGTAATAGTACACTTAAATCAATATATATTATGTACTCGCTGTGCCCGCGACTTCGTGCGCGTGGAATAAGTTTTTTGGGTATCAAACATCTTTATCTTAACTTATATAAACTTTAAATGTCATGTTTATTTATATGGAATCAATAGCCCAAAAAATAAGTTTTAAGTTCTAATAATAGCGATACTTCCATACAACTTTTTATCCCCTCTTTCGACCCCTCACAACCATTTTCCGAATTAAAAAATAGCCTATGTCCTTTCTCAGGTTCTAAAGATTGTCTGTGCCAAATTTCATCAAAATCGGTATAGAGGTTTTAGCGGGAAAGCGTAACAGACAGATAGACAGAGTTACTTTCGCATTTATAATATTAGTAGGGATTAACGCTGACTTAGTTGTCCCCAGAATAGTGGGTTCGGTATAAATCTTATCGCTCGCTTTCCAACGCCAGGAAATTAAAATGTATCAGAAAATGGCTTAGTGAACTCGCAACAATTTTAAAATGTTATCAGCGTTTGAAATCTCACTGCAAGAACTAGTATTTACAATGATTTGCAATACAAATTATGAAATACCTCCCTTCGTTCGTTTATAGAATTCGATTGGGAAATTCGTAGAATTTTATAGACCCACATTTTTACTGTACAGATATCTATTAACTAAAAACATTTATGTTTGTTTATTTTCCAACATTTATACGCTCACTGCTCTAATTAAATATTGTCTTTTAACTTTTAAAATGCGGTTAATTTAATTTTATAATTTTGTTCCACGTTCTTTTTGTAATTATGGCAACCATTTTGATTCATCATTATTATTAAATTTTAACTATTTTTATTAAAGTAAAACTGATTTAAAAATGCGGGTTCCATAGTAAAGAAGAAATATCAAACAAATTCTTACCGTATTTAAAATAGATGACAAATGGTGTTCGTAAACAATTTCGTACATTGTTTACTTAAAGTGACGACCCTAAATTAGTAATTAAACTGGAACCTAAGAAAAGTCAATTTTTTTATTCTTCCAATTTTTCGCAGGCATCTTTTGCAACTGATACGCTTGAACCCGTCGTAGCTATAATCTCGTTAAGCAATATTGAGCCGTATCCTACTACCAGTAAACAAGGTTTTAGTAAAGCAGTCGACTCGTCCAAAGTCAGCCTCAGTGGTGCAAGCATTAAGGGGCCGAGTAAAGTGGTGCCGCGATGATCTTAATTACAGACGGCTAATGAGTTAATTATTACTTTGTTTTTCAACTTGTTCATTGCTGTGTGGCGTTTATGAGGGCTTGCTTGTTTTAAAGCTCTTTAAATTATATTTTATTAATCTGATATTAGCAGATTTTGCTTGAGATATTAGACTTTTAGGAAAATCTTAAGATAAATGTATATTATGCATTATATCTTCTCTTTCTTTCTGTTGACTTCACCATTATAATACATAATATAGGATTGTCTGGTCATTTTAAGGAATGTACTTTTTACATATTCTAATTTAAAGTTAATTATTTTCAGGTTATACTCGTATATATCAATATTAACAAGATATTATAAGTAGCCTAAAAGGGTTTTTAAAAACCATATCTTAATTTTAGATATTTCATAACCAACGAGACTTACAAATTACAGGCTGTAATATACTGCTGCATTAACCACATGGGCATAAAGGTGTCATGCCATTGAAAACGGGAAATTGAATTTTTGTTTTAATTTAATTATAACAGCCACAGAATGTCAACTGCTAGACTAAAGAACTTTGTTGGCAAAGTTTTTGAGCTACGCTGTTTTGGATGGATATACCGCCATCTGTCGGTTATAGTAACTTACTGCCTCTTACAGCGCCTGATTTACTTTACTAACATTTAAGGGAAAATATTGATGATTAAATCAAAAACAAACAGATAATACTTACATTACATGAATAACAATATACCAGCAATCAGTTGATTGAACAGAAAAATAAATTGGTTTTCTTCGCCGCTATTCCCTAAATTAAGCTAAATCATATCATCATATAAGCTAATCATTTATTTTTACTACATAAAATAAATAGTAAAAATAAATCATTAATATTGTTTAAAATACTTATAAATAATTATAAATTTTAATAGTTTATATATTTTTTTGTAGTTAAGCATACTGCTTTCCTTTCTATCCAAAAGCAAAATGCAGTTAAACATAATTTATGTATTTTTTCTGAAACATTTAGTATAAATTCTTTCTTGTGAATTAAAAAAAATCTTGCATATTTAAAAGTGGCAAAATCAGCACTCTTTATTATCATTAGCCATTACACGCAGAGTGATCGCGCTTTCTACCCGGCAATAGTAAAAGAATTTTGCAATGGGTTCAGTAGTTTTTGATTTTATATTAGAATTCCTAATATCCAATTTATATATATATAGATATGTGTGTGTGTGTGTAGGGCATATCACTAAAAATTAAAGAAAAGAAAGAAAAATGAAGATGTACTTTCACTATCAGAAAGCTTTTAATAGTGAAATAATCATAATTGTTTAAATTGGTTTAGTAGTTTTTGAGTTAATTCGTCACAAACAAATGTTTCTTGTTTATAATATAGGCATACATCCGAATTGGTGTAAAGTTCAATTTCTGCTATAACAAGCAGGAAACCATTCCAAACCGATTACCGGGCACTAGCTAACTTGGCGCAATTACCACGGTAATAGTCACCGTTGACCGTAACAACGCTGACAAACCGACGTTAAATTGAACGTGTTCCCTATTAACCTAATTTTTATAAGTATCCAGCTTCATTGTAAAATAAGATGTGGCTATTTTTTTATTAAAGTTTAGTAATAACTAGAAAAAAGTATTTAGCATCTTGCATGTACAATACATATAATTCACAATGAGGCAAAAAGAATTTGTAAAAAAGCGTTTAATACGCCATCATGGATTAAATATATTTAAAAGTGTGTACCTTTTTATAACGGACTCCCTATTAACTGTTATAAAAAAAGAGTCTTCTAAACCTAGACTATTACTAAAGTAATTATGGAATTATCGGGCAATCACGTATAATTACCACGGTAATAATGATAATAGACGCATAGTACCGTGAATTTATTTTAAGTCCTGTCCGGTTCTGGCAGACCAGAGTGATGTAGGCCACTCAATGACCTATTTATTAAAAAAACTCTTATAATTCCAAAAATTTGTCAAGGACATCATCATCATCATTGGAAGCAGCATACAGCCATTGGAAGTCCGGTACTAAATATTGGCCTCCCCAAGAAAGGGGAATTTTTGTCCATTGTTGCCATGCGTGTTAGCGATCGCAGAGCGCAGCTTTGGTACTGCCCATCCCTACCCTCTGCATTTGAGCTAAATTATTTCGGATGGATATAAGATTATTTCGGATAGATATACCGCCATCTGTCGCCTCTGGTACCTTAGTCGCCTCTTACGGCACCTAGTACAGATGGAGGTACTATTCCTTTTTATTCATTTCGAATTACTTTTAGAAAAAAAGGATTTTTTTTACAATTTGAAAGTGCCTACAATAGACCTATTTAAATAAAGATATTTATATATGTATATATTTAATAAGACTTACTTCGAGTCATCCACCGTCGTAATGTTAGCCAAGGAACGGTCAATTGATACCCCAACCCGGACATCAACACTATTACTCGTATTACATGGAATTTATTTATTAATTTTTAATTTCACTATAATATGAGCGTTGCTGTGCTTCTATATTGAAAGTCCATCGTCATTGTCAAATCAACCGTTAAACGTGTACTTCTGGACATAGGCCTCCCCAAGAAGAGTGAATTTTATTGCCAAGCGTTGCAGTTGCAAAGCGTAGCATCGCGACCGGGATGCTGCTGCCTATCCCCGCCCTGTGCTTTAAACTACACTGTTTCGGATGAAAATACAGCCATCGGTCCGTTCAGGTTACCTTAGTCGCCTTTTACGACACCTGGTACGAAGTTGTTCTCATTAAAATCTTCACGCAAGCCAAATGTATCCTTATTTTTGTTCATCATAACTTAAAAATAGTAGAACCTCTTACATTATTTGTACCAGTAATTTTAATAACAAAATGAAATGTAATTGCTCCTGTTGGAGCAACAATGTAACACTTAATCCGAGGTACCATAGCCTTATTGCCGGGTAGAGGTCGCTCCGTTCAATTACCGCGGTGATAGTGTAATAGTTACCCCTAACTATCGGCTAGATACCCGATCGTTTCCTGCTACCGGCCAGTGAGTCTTGTAATTAAATTGTCGGCTACATTATATTCTTATATTGTTAATCGAAGCTTTCACACCTTCTGATTAACCCTCTTTTTTAGCACAACCTACATAATGTAGAGATACTTTTAAACTGCTTTCAAATGCTGCTTCAAATATCATTGTTCTGCATATGTAAACTAACTTCGCGTCCGCGACTTAGTCTGAAATTGACTCCAGTTTATATCGTATCCTATGGTAATTTCTCCAGAGTAAAGTATGTATGTACCTTTAAGTTGAAGCTATTTACATGACAATTACTGAATCAGTTCACGGATTAAACACAACACTTTTGGATTTATCATTTCAGTAATTTTATCATTTATTAAGCCTATTACCACCGTTGGTTGCCCCGAGAGAAGAGTTCCTTCCTCGATACTAGACCTCTTTACCTTGCAAGAGGTATATGTGCTGAGAATGGGATGCCAGCACCATTAGACGGCATAGCCATCCTAAACAGTGTAGCTGAAATGATACTGGGTGGAGTTGTGCAATGCGTTCTTCATAAAGAAGCTACTCTGTGCGATTGCCTCCATGCTAGCCCGGATGGCAAATATGAACAAATAAAGCGAACGTGTGATTATTTAGCAAAAAGACTTTTCCCTTCAAAACAATCATATTATTATTTTGATATTTTCCTTAATCAAAACAATCGCCTTAGACTAAATACTCTGTTAATTACACAGAAGAGTAAGTTTATGGATGTCGCAATTAAGTAATAACTCAGACGTTTAGCACTCTGTCCGGAGATAACGAGAAGAAGTCATCTCGCTTTCATCGCCATCTTACTCGGTAATGCAACATTTAATCTGCTGCAGCATCACAGTTCTCTTACCATTGCCATGGACAGATAATATAATAATAAAGAAGTATGTGTATATATATTATTCAATACTTTTTATTTTACTAAAAAAATGCTTAAATTCTCACAAAGTGACCTGTCTCTGATGTAAGTCGCTTAATGCACTTGTGTTACGGACATAGACTACGGAAGAGTTACAAATATATTACTGAAATACATATATAAACCGAGGCACGGAACAAATAAATATATTCGTCATATAAATATTTGTCCTGGGTGGGGGCCGAACCCACAACCGGTTTCTACTTGTTTACTAAAACAAAAATTGGCATTTTACTCCTCATAATGTGAGCTAACAGTGAGTCAAAATCTAGCAACATTTTACAATGATTTTTACTATAGCTAAACAATACTACTTTTACTAAAAAATATTAGTAAATTGTTTTTTACGGCTAAATTTATTATTTTGAGTTATATTGTTATTAATTTTATTAAGACATATTTAAACTATTCTGCTGTAGATAAATCGTATTTAATTTACTCGTAAAAGTGTATTGAATAGTCTATCCTTAACTATTTTCTTCGCAAATTTATACTTATAAGACAGGAGTATATGAATGTCGCAATTAAGTAATAACTCAGACATTTAGCACTGTCTGGAGATAACGGGAAGACAATGAGCGATCCCGCGTTCCCGCTGCGATCTAAGACGATAATGTTTCACTATTATTTAACTGCAACATCTTTCTCTCCCTTGCTATCAAAAGACTGAAAACAGTTATTTTCTATTGACAATTTTGACAGGCCCTATGGTGCTGATGGTAGTGATACTATCTAGTACGCCAAGGGTTGTGGGTTCGATTCCCACCCGGAGCAAATATTTATATTAGATGATATTTGTGTTTGCCTTTTTTCATTTAATTTATGTATCAAATGCTGCCGTAGGGAATCGATAGAATCACTATTTCACCGATTTACAAGTTGTAAGACAATAGCTGTAACCATCCGAATCGATATCCACCGCACCAATGTGTTAATTAATTTGTTTTTATATCAAAATTGATATGTGGAAAATAGTCCATATTTTAACAAAATTACATTGATCTTCGAGTCTAGATGAATATCATACCACTAGCGCGTTAAACAAGGATATCACTACTGCGTTGCCAGTGCCAACCTTGTGGTGGTCAATGAGGAATCTAGAAAAAAAGAGATACCCTTATTAAGTTGGTGAGGACGTCAAAACTTACTTTTGTATTGTTTTTTTATACAAACAGAATAATATTTCTAAATGTTACATGTTCGCTACTCATAATAAAACTACTTTTTAATGACTTCAAAACGCGATTTACTTCGCTTTTACATTTTGGTTATCTTGCGTTCTTAATAATGGTTGCCACAAGGTAAACCAATCGTCGAGCAAAAAATTTTAAAGTTTTATTATTACCAGGGTGTTGAGCATACGACCATTCTGGTTGAGACGGTGAGCGTCACTGTTCATTGACGCTCGTGCAAGAATCACTTGTTCGTCCATTTTACTTGTCCAACCTTGTAACATAAGGAAATCATGTCTTATTTCCTAATAATTTCCTTCTTTATCCTTAAAACCGGAGAGCAACGCTAGTTTGAACATATGTTATGATCGATAGTAAGCATCATTGCCAATAGACGATTGTGTTAAAACTGGAATCATTTATGCACTCAATAGTTACTTACCTCTTCTACTTCCAAACCGGAAAGCGGACCACTTTAACTGTTTAGTGGTAGAAATAGGTGAGGATTTATCAGCCTACCTTTGTAATAGATCTACCTCAACTTTAACAGATCATGCAACCAAACCTTAGCATAATGCCCCCACTTTTGGATACGTACTCTTGTTTCAACTTATATTTCTTCACTTATTCTTAAAGAGTTATTTTTTTACGCTTAATAAATTTATGCCAAACGACGTGAACCGGGATCACCTTGCTATCTCTAGACCGGTTAGTTTGTTATTTAATTGTTACCACAAACAATAGAAGCCACTGAAAATTACTAGCTGGTAATTTAAGTTGGTTCTATGAATTACGATCTCTAGAAGCTTATGGGAAAATTTACAGCTATAAACAATGCGTTATTTATTTCTCGATTTAATAGAGAGATAATAGATTATTGCTAATCATACAGAGTATTTTTTATAGCCACATTTCGGAAGCAAAATCATAATTCTGATAAATGTGCTATCATGAGAACATTAATAAGCTTAATTTATTATTGTTAGTTAGTAATAGGTTTGCTTAATGTATTGGTATACTGCATTGAAAAAGGCATTGAATTTTATATTAAATATATTATTTTACTTTGAAAATTTCATCTCGTCTAAGGTGTCAGGCGGCACACGATGCATCTTTTTCTTTCCAGGGGACTGCAAAACCATTGTGCCACTGAAATCTGTCTGATCTGTTGTGGGTAAAATACAGTAAGACTATAAAAATAATTTATGAAAAAAGATAGAGGACAAGAGAGGACACAAAACCCGACGGTTTAAAGGTATTTATACAGGGAAAGTAATAAAGCAGACATACCAAGAGATAAACATATCAAAATCGGGTTAACGTTCAAATACGTACTTGGTTGTTTTGATACATTATCATATCAGTTGTTAAACATAACATAGGTCTCTCCAAGAAAGGAAGATTTTTGCCCATAATTGCTGTGCTGGGCAGGCGCGGTGGTAATCGCAAAGCGCAGCGTCGCGATGGAGACGCTGCTGCCCATCTCCGTCCTGTAGTATTTGAACTGTTTCTAATGGATATACCTGCATCTGTCGGCTCCGGTACATTAGTCGCCTCTTGCGACACCTGTTACAAGAAGACTGATACAGAATAACTCTATATATATATAATTACAGCAAGCTAAATTTAAACCAATCTCTATCGCCATTTCTGCATGATTGAAGAACGACATGCATCCTTTAAAATGTATTACGTGGGTGCTTCAATGTTTTGAATCGTTATTTTTATTTTCTTTAACTCGATCCACCCCCACATTGATGCAGAAGCTCAGATGAACATTGCACTGTTATTCCTTACGTGTGCCGCCCGCCCACAGCCTCTCTAAATGTCAACATCCGCCCACAAGCTGAACTTCAACCTTCGCAGACTGACAAATGAAATTATATTGCTAATTGAGTTTCCAATGTTTATAGCCCTTTTAAAAATGGCTCACTTGTTCGATGTAACAAAGAATTTTATCAATTTTAATGTATGTTTATATATTTCAGTGAGCCAGTTTAACGACAATTGTAATTATTTAGAATTTTAATGAAATCTTTTAACATTGCCCAGCGCGGCAATTATGGCCAAATTTTCCCCTTTCTTGGGGAGTCAGTTGTGGACGATCTACGGCTATTTTGATGATAATGATGATTTATTTAAATAACTTTTGTGTAGGCCTGTATCTAAATTTTAATATTAGTAATATTATTGTGGAATTGATATGGTCGTATAAATAAAATTAAATCGCTCACTTAACTTCGATGCTTAAATGTTTCAACGTAATGATATGAATGAAATAATTAATTTAAGAAAATAATGATTGCATTTCGAATGGTTATACCGCCATTTGTCGGTACTGGTATATACTACACCGCCGGTTCCCCAATGCGTATTTAAGTGTATAGTGCAGGAATTATTATTGTAAATGCCATAAAATATCTAAGCAAAAATACTGTCGCCATTGGACTACACCCACTCTCTTTTCGTTGTAGGTCAACGCAGGACACCCACGATGTGAAATTGAGCTTTACAACTGACACAAGGGAAATCGAATTACGTATCGGCCACAAACAAAAATAGATTTCTGTTAGATCTGTTGACTTGGAAGATTTGTTTTAAGCCATTATAAAATATAAATAAAGTTTATAAAGGATTGCTTATAGCATTTTGCCCAAAATATTTTTATTTATAATCACGAGCAGTTTTGATTAAATAAGAAAAAAAACAATATTTTTCTATGAATATACATATTACTCATAATATAGCTGTAAAAACCATTGACCCTGATAAACCTATAAACAAAATCATTTAAAACATATAGGTCAAATAGGTAGGTCCTTCAGTTACCGACTCTAAAACTAGATTGTCGGTATCAGGAGGGTACAAAAACTTCCAGCAGATTCATTACGCAAGCCATCAAAGAAACAAAAGATCCTGTAAAAAATTAATGTAGAGAAATTTCATCACGGTGATGATAATGGATCCGTTTCATTTAAAATTATTACAATGCCTAATATAAATCGAGTAAGATAAAAAAACGTTCTTGTTAAAATTTACAGGTTACTCTGACCGGTATGTTTGATTTTTACCTTGTCAGGTATAAATTACCAAAACTAACTGGCAATAAGGAGGAGTCAAATTACAGAATTATATTTAGTATACATGATAAGTCTTAGAACGATACTATGCACTATGTAATTGCAATTAATAGAATAACCTTTACCACATTGCAAGCATTGAACCTAATTCAATTGAAATCCATTTCTATGTGAAGCTCTAATCTGATGCCTTTTCCATGTCCAGATAAATCGTAAGGATGCGAGATATTAAGATTGACATCAGCAAGTGCTGTGCGAGCGAGCGGTGGAGAGATTCTCCACTTCCATCCAATTATTCTCCACTCCCGTCATAGAATTAGCTATCCAAGTCGGCTTTCTAAACAAATTTTTATTTCTATTCTTACAAACGGATTCTACTAATTTTGATAAATAATTGAAAAAAATAATTTTGCTTCATATTAAATGACGACCATCAAAGTAATAATAATAAACATAAATATATTTGCTTCAGAAAATGCTAACAGACTAGGTTAGGATTTAGTCATACACATATTCCTAATTACAAAGTTCAATGCTATAATCATCAGTTCGAATTGTTTACATAACGATTATTTTTCTCTCAGATCTATTTTAATCTCAGACCAAACAAAACGTTTATTTACCTATTTTTAAGTAATTCAAATAAAAAGAAAACTTTCTCTCTTCGATTTTATTTTATTATACCTAAACTGTATCTTGGATCGCGTGAGCCCTAAGTCCAACCCACCCGTTAAAATGTCAAACTTTTCGGCAACAATCACGACGTCCAACCAAATCCAATTTTAAGTAAAGTTACCATCCATCGTTTGAGTGTTTGCTGACGTTTTACGTCACAGCCGATGAATCACTTAACTCAGTTTGAAATAAGCCTGACGGTCTATTTATGTAATTGGATTGGGGCCGCGTCTATTTTGAGACGATGGTGTTCTTCAAAGCTCGGATATTATATAGGCCCGGACTCCATCAAAGCGGCAATACGATGGAATAATTGATTTTATTATTGAGCCAGATTATGCCTGAGTTATTGGCTGTGATCGCCCTCCGAGGCCTCCACTTAAAGCATATACTTACGGACTACACGGACGAGGTTGACGACAATTACACAAGGGCGCGATCAGCCGCGAGGCACAGCTGTGAGCACACCGGCAAAGTAGAATAGTACCTCACCTTGTACCATGTGTCGTAAGAGGCGACTAAGGTACCTGAACCAACAGATGGCGGTATATCCATTCAAAACTGTGCAGCTCAAATGCATAGGGCGGAGATGGGCAGAAGCATCCCCTTAGCAAAAGCTGCGCTCTGCGATCGCCAATACGATTACCTAGCGCGGCAATTATGGGTAAAATACCCCCTTTCTTGGGAAGGCCTATAAATAAATAAGGAAGAAATTTCGGAGGGAAGTGATAACTTCACTTCCATTCGAACTCTCTTCACTTCCGTATAGTTATAGCGTAATCGAAATGCAATGTGTTGTGTCCCGAGTGTGCAAATAACTATAACTCATAGGCTAACGGCCTGTATGCACGACATGATTTGGTTTGATAAGCATAACCTAGCCTTATACTTTAAAATGTACAAAAATATAACTTCATCTAAATAAATAAAAGGAAAACCTGACTTACTGACATATCGTAGCAGGACCTAATCTATAATAGTTAGAAACTTGCAAAATGTTGCACAGGGGTTCCTTTTATAATGTTAGGGAGCATAAAAAATATTGTTTCTAAATTCACCACCTAAAGGAGAGTATAGTATGAAATTTTGCTGTTTTTGAATTTATTCGAATGATATTCACTATAAAAGTTTTTTATTGAAAGTCTTTGAACACGTTAGAAGTATTTTTTGAAAATCATCCCTTAAGAGGGTAAAAGGTGGACCAAAGTTGGTATGAGAGTTCTACAACTTTATGTAAATAGTAATAAGCGTAATTAGCGTTATAATTTACAATCAGATATGCCTAAGGAAATGTTTCTTTTAAAAATTTTCAGTCAAGTCGACCATTTAATCTGCAATTTTAACTTATGATGCCATGAAAGAGATGCCATGAACTCTGGTGGAGTTTGGGTCTAAAAATACGGTTATTGATTCTAAACATAATAAGACGTTATTGTATTTATGAATGAAACGGTATTTCTCTTTATGAATGGGATTTATTTGAATAATATTTTCATGTACATTAAAAACGGACTTGTAGATTTTGATTGAACAGTAAATAAAAAACTGACATTATTTTCATTTAATATTTATTCCTTTTTTTCGCGATTCCTTAACCATACGTTTGCATATAAGAATCATAGTACGATATATGCGGATCATTTTTAACAATATTTGTGAGAGGGTATTGCAAAATTTTGTATTAGTTGTTAAATTTGATAAAGAGTAAAGATGAAAAATTATACACTTTTACATTATAGTGTTAAAAATTAAAATTTTGCTATTCACTATCACTAAAATTATTTTACAATATATATTTACGGGTTAACTATTCAAAATTTAACTACTTTTATAGGTATTTTTTTTTATTTTATATTTTACGTGTGACGTTTTGGTTACCCTGCGGCAATGTTAAAATAGTTTTAAACAAAGAAACACAATTTATGTCGGTTTTTAACTCGGAAATACGTAAATATAAAAGTATGTGAGGGTAACAAACAACATTTTTTTTAAAGAAGACTTAGTTGGAATACGCTTTATAATATTTATTCATTCTCTACTTATAATAAAACTACTCTATTAACGACAATAGCTCTTGCGAAAAATTTAAAATTATACAAGTTTTGAAGCCGTTAAATTGATTATGATTGCACACGAAATTTTAATCACTACAAAAATCTGTTTCGTAAATTTTTTATAAGAACGTGACAGTTTAATGAAAAATGTCTACAAACATTCTTTTAGATGGACCGCAGAAAAGGAATGGGATTTTAAAGGAGTGACCGTCAACGTTTACGTGTGACCCTTGTCGCACCTGACAATAAGTGGACAAGAGGTCCGGAATACCTCTGGGAGCCGGGAAGGCCAAAATAATATACACTCTTAAGCGTATCTTTTCTTTTAGTGTTCATACAATATGTTTTGTTCGATTTTGAAAATTCAAATTTTAGGAACAAATTTAGTAAAATAAATTCAATGTTTACGTTGCGGTGTAGAAAACAATTGTAATATGCGTATTTCACAAAAAAAATGAGTAAAATGGTTTTAAAAAAAATTGTTATTTATATGTTCTGGAGACGGAAATTTTATATTCTAGACAGGGGATTTTGTTTTTCGCGAATGCATCAACAGAACCTGTAACATTTTTTTTTCTGTAATGAATTTTTTGAGCTATTAAGCTATCGAGTAGCCATCATCGTAACAGGCTTAATCTGCCCAAGAAAGGTATAGGGGACTTTTGCCCATAATTGCCTCGCTGGGCTGATGTGGTGGTAAGCCCAAAGCATAGCTTCGCGGCGGAAATGCTGCTATTCCCGCTCTGTGCATTTCCAACGATATTTTAGTCACCTCTTACGACTCTTAGTACAGATGGACGAAAGTAGATGATACTTGTGTTGTTAACACTAATCGCCTCGATGATGTTATCACTATTTGTGATTAACAGAATATATTTTTAGTTGGTATTCGGCTCCAACTTTGCGTACTTCAACCTTATATAAAAGCCTGAAATTTTGACTGTGTTTTGTTTTTGATTACCTTCGCCTGCTTAAAGGCATAAAGATATGAATGGACGACATTCAGCTTTTAATACTAACTATTCCAAATTATTATAAAATATGCTACCTACAGCAATAGGAATATTTAGTGTTCTATATCAATATCAAAGTGTTTTTTGTATTTTAGATGTTTCATTTAATATTTACAACAGCTTTTACCTTTAGCGTATGCTTGTTTTTGTTTTGTTTTATCTTAATTACATACTATTGACAACCCCTCGTACAAGTCAACGAAAATTTGTGTGCTTAAAAATGTATGTCACGTGACCAGTGTGGGTAAATATTTGAGAATCTCGACATATTTTAATTTCAGTCGAAATAACGGCATATATACTTACATAAAAAACTTCGACTTTGTATCCGAATACAGATGAAACTGTTTTACTACGCATTGAGCATGTCAGCAAAACTTTGCCGATTTATTTAGATAAATTTATTTTCAAGAAAAAGAAAATAAAGAAGTGGATACAAAAGTTAGAAATCATTTGTCTCTTCATCTGCGAACTTTTGGGAAAAGTTTGAGTTTGTTATTGCTAGTTCGGCGACTTGCCCGAACCATATTCACGTATTTAAAAGAAGGTGGTGTCTTTTGAGTATAAACGCATTATATTGTACTATTTTAAATATAATGTCCATTGCAAATGTGGGTGTAAAGTAAAGCATTATTCATATTTGATCATTCGTATGGATTTAATGATATAGTCATTACCTACAGTTGGCAAGTAGGCTAAGTCGCGTTATATTTTTTTCATAATTAATAAATAAATAAAAAATTAATTGACACATCTTTTTTCTGACTCCAAGATAAGTAGCTTAAAGCACTTGTGTTATTGATATCAGACAACAGATAAATTACAAATATAATACAAAAATCCAGAACAAATACATATAAATGTAATATATGTTGTGGGTGGGGCTCGAACCCACGACATTTGGCGAACGAGATAGGATCACTACCATTTGCGCCATCGAGCCTGTCATCGAGCCTATTTAATTAAGTAAGGAGGTAGAATTTTTCCGGCAAGTTACATTCAAATATACCTTGAATATTTAGTTTATAATATCTATAAATCACTGTAAATAGGCTATTTAAGTAAATTATTTTATATATCAGAAAATGTAGACCTACAAAAAGCGTAATTCGTTAATTATTTTTTTAATTATAAGTTGTGAATATTCATCAATAGTAGCCGCGGAATACGAGCAAAGTAGAGTAGTACCTTTCCTCCAGGTGTCGTAAGAGGCGACTGAGATACCGGAACCGACAGATCCCAAACAGCGTAGTTTAAATTCACAAGGATGTAGAATGCTCAATGCGAAATCTAAGCTCTGCGATTGCCAACATGTTTGCCCGGCGCGGCAATTATGTGTATAATTCCCCTTTTTGGGTGGCCTACGTCCAACAGTGGACTTGCAATAGCTGATATGATAAAGTAGTGAATACATAAAAATTAGAAAATATCCTAGTATATCAAGAAACAACCGAATTAAATATCAACTCAAATCTAACAGATGTTAAATATATTAATAATACTTAATATCCACATAACCTATACACATAAATAAATCTTCAGTAACTAAACACCTTGTGGTACCGGCGGAGTAGAATAGTACCTCCCTCTATACCAGGTGTCGTAAGAGGCGACTGAGGTATCGGGACCGACAGATGGCGGTATAACCATCCGAAACAGCGCAACCGAAATATTACAGGGTGGGGATAGGCAGCAGCATCCCCGTCGCGAAAGTTGCGCTCTGTGTTTGCCATCACGCTTGCCCAGCGCGGTAATTATGGGCAAACTACTCCCTCTACCGGGGAGGCCTATGTCCAACAGTGAACTTTCTATGGCTGACACGATGATCTGAGCACCGTTATTAGTTACTAGTAAAATGCATTTGTTCCAAAAACTTTGCAACAACATCTTAAAGTGATTAATGAAAGCTGAATAAACCTATATAATATACTACTTATAAAATATACTGTATACTAATTATAAAATATTGTTTGTTTCAGGTATGTATCTACATTTGCGAACATCCGTCATTGCTTTTGGCGAACCAGTTCAAGCAAAATTTACCTCAAGGGTGTGTGCGTAAGCATCATAAAACTTGACTATATTTAAATGCATTCCCTTCTTTGCTTACATTGCTTTTGAAGAAAATTATTTTACTTTAAATTTTCAAGAAAAAGACCTTAAAAATATCCTCTGCGTTGGTACCTCACACTCATCTATTTCTACCGCTAAACAGCTTGTTTACATTACTGTGTTCCCGTTTGAAGGGTGTGATAGACGGTGATATTACTGAGTAATATCAAATAATCTTCAAGTCACACGATTAGGTCTTAGGCTGCGGTGATATTTATTATAGTATGTTGACTTGTATGAATAAAAATAATTCTGATTTAAAAAAAGTATATTAATTATAATCGTGATAAACACTCATAGCTGATTTATGATCTTATTGTACTCTCGTTTTCTCTAGTTTCTAAGTATTTATTTAATAAATAGTTAGCTGTAGGGTACTTGCAGTGTAAAATAATACCTCCCCCTGGTACCGATAGATGGCGGTACATCCACCCGAAACAGCGTAACACAAATGCACAGGGTGGGGATGAGCAGCAGCATCCCCGTCACGAAAACTGCGCTCTACGATTGCCCCATGTCTTGGAGAGGCATATGTCCAACAATGGGCTTCCAATGTCTGATAAGATGATGATGATTTATTGGTTGAAGTAAAGAAGTTCGGTATTCCACCGTGCTGTTAACAATTACGTGTGAGAACAAAACAAATGACGAACAAGAAACCGGAAACAAAAGAAAGTGTGCATCGTCGTCTGCTTCACTCCAAAGTCGTTTTAGTCATACGAGTGATTTCATTTTCTCCAACGTCACACTGTCACTGCCTCCATTCATCAAATCTTCGCGCGGTCGTCTCTTGTCAACGGCATCATTATTCATTTCGATTGTCATTCTGTTAGCATTCAACATTAAACCTAATTAATTACCCAAAAACGTGCAATACCAATTTGAAAGTTAAATACACTTGGAGCAATATAATGTAGTATCATTTCTTTTTCAAATTGTTTAATTTCTTTGACATTTTAAATTGTTGAAGATGAAAATGATACGATTTATAAATAAATGAGGGTAAAGGTGAGCAGTGAATTTGCTGGGTAATGTGACTTAACATCTTTGAGTCACAAGGTTGGCAACACACTAGTGATATCTTTGTGATAATACGAGCATCTATAGGCTGTGGTGACGCTTACTTTACTTGTCGATTTACTTATTTATTAATACATGAAAAGGTAATAAACACACTTTCTTATTTCAACATTAACATCTCTTCTTCTAATTGAATTTTATATATTACTAGAAGCGCCCTACGGTTTTACATGCGTTAAGTTGTAGAACAAACCTACTATAAATTATGCTCCGCTGTTTGGTACTAGCGTGATATTATATAAAAAAATTTCAGACCTATAGTTTAGGCCCTAAGGTAATAAGTCTGTCAGTCATTGAGACAGTTTCTCCATTTATACTTAAAATTGTATGGAAATAACTATGCAAATCACAGGACATTCAAACTAATTTTGCACCCTTCTTTTACCCTTCAGAATGACTATTTTGTACGTGTTACATGACTTTCAATGAAATACCTTCATACTGAATTTCAATCTAAAAATTTTAAAAACAGCAAGGTGTTATACTTTTCCCCCCGAATTAACTCCTTAGGGGCTGAGTTTTAAAAATTCTTTCTTTAGTGCTCCCCTACTTTAAAAAAGGAACACCGGTGTAAAACTCAATGTTTTAACCCTAATATTTTAGGCCCTGCCATGATATGTCAGGCAGATAGTAACCTTCTCCTTTTAGATACTGAGAAATATAAACTTATTTTAAAATAAATTAGGTTCACAAAACAAAATTTATATAAACCTATCAATTGTCAAGCAACTAAAGTGTCAAACCAACACCTTATTGTCATCGTGTAAAAGCGCCACGTCGCGACGATATTTAAAGAAGATAACATTCTATTTTAGACTAATACCGGTCCGGTGGACAGATACAAAGTGTCTGTCGCGGCCACGAGATATTTATAACAGTGAATGAACTCCACTCGAATGGAGTGGACCGAATTAGCTTACGAGGCTAGTATTTGATAATAGCCGTAGAAACAGCGAGCTCAATACCGCCGGTGAAAATCGTGAACTCGTTTTTTTAATGGTGATTTCTGGGACCTGACACTTAAGTTATTAGTAAAAAAATCTTTCAGACAGAACATGAAGGTCTTATTTGAACGATAACTCAATGCACTCAGCAGTCTATTACAAAAATTAATCACACAACATTTAACATTGATCTGACTCCGAGATGAGTCGCGTAAAACACTTGTGTAACGACAACAGAGTAATTATAAATACAGTACATATACATATTTACATATTTTATACCCAGACACAGTACAAACACTATTTGTGTCTCAGCATATGAATATTTGCTCTGGATGGAAACCAACTCAAGACTATTTGCGCACAAGACCTGCGCCATCGGGCCAAACTAGAACCTCTCATCCAAACACACAACCTGCTGCACAAATTCTACCCACTACAATCCCTGGTGTGAACTTGGGCTTGGCCCGTGCATGTCATCATTTCTCCCGCTACTGGAAATCCACTGCAGGACATAGGCCCTCTAAGAAAGGGGGAATTTTGCCCATAAACGCAGATCGAAGCTTTCGTGATTGGGATGCGGCTGCCTATACCCGCCATGTGCATTTGAACTACACTGTTTCGGATATATCGCCATCCGTCGGTTCTGGCACCATAGTCGCCTCTTGCGACTCCTGGTGAAAGTAATAAATGTCAGTAAATCGGCAAAAGCGAGAAAATTAGCAATACAATTAGTAACTATAATAATATAGCAATATAAAATGTATACAAACGGTAAGTGTTATTTGAGATGACGCCAGCATTTCTCTAGTGCGTCACCAGCATTTTACTCTAAGGCTTATATCATTACCCGGTAATATCACAAAGAATAGTTACCGTAAAGTAATAGATAATATGGAGCAAAATATAAATCGGGTCTATGTTTCATCATACCAGCCATAAGTCCACTGTTGGACGTGAGCCTCTCCAAGGAATAAGGTTGTTTTGCCCATAATTGCCGTGCTGCAGGCATGTTGGCAATCGCAGAGCGCAGCTATCACGACGGGGATGCTGCTGCATGCCAATTGGTTTTGTTTTGGTCATAAAAAAAATTTATGTATAAAAATTTCGCGTCATGGTATTTGTTCGGAATTGACATTTAAACTACAAAACCGATATTAATCAATATTTACTTACTGTGTATACATTTTGATCTAATGTGAGCAATTTTTTTTTTATGATTAAATATACATAGTTAGACAGAACAACGTCTGACGGGTCAGCTAGTATGTATATAAACTCATACAACATCTCAAACATTGACAGATCAGTCCAAGATAAGTTCAGATGCTTAGAATACTTAAGTCATGAATATCAGGCAACTGATGAGTTTTAAATTTACTACTTAAATATATATATATAACACCCAGACACAGAACTTGAGTTGAACAAGACACGAGTAACTTGAGCGTACAAGATATTGACAGTACCGGATTATTTGAATTAGAATTTTAATAAAATTACTAAGATTGAAATAAGTAATAAAAACCCTACGTAAGTTATGATTTTTATAGATCATTTTATTAATTGCAAATGGTATAAAGCGGCATGGTAATAAAGATCGCAACCCTCCACGTGATAAAGGGTTTATGGGGCAGGGATTGGATGCCAACCACTTTGCGGGATTAGCTTCGTCAAGTGGCGTTAATTGGCTCTATCTAACAATTGCATCGTTTGAATTGACTGTTTCGAAGTAAACTCAATGAAAAATATAAATATCTTAATAATGAATCTGGTCAACACTGATTTTGCCACTCGAACTTTGATAGCTAATTTTGTTTTATCAATCTACCCTCATCATTAAATCACAGTTGTCATCTGTCAGTTAGCCTCATATTTGTTGTGATACGGTAATACTCATGACTGGTACTACGGCGGTAAATTAACAGAAACGCTCACAAATAAATCGTCATAAAAGTATTTGTAGTTGAATTTGAATATTTTTTGAGATTCATTAATTATTATGTGAACATGTCGAGGAAGTGTAATAATGACCCTAACTCTTTTTGTTATGTCTGCGGAGAACTTACATTCAAAAAACAACGAAGAAATTTTACGAATCTTGTGCTGGAGTGTTATCACCAATGTTTTGATTTTTCTGTCGCCCATTAAGACAAATTCTGGGCCCCTCATGTCTGTTGCATAACGTGTGTAAAAATTTTACCGACTGGAAGAAAGGTGCACGAGCTATTCCGTTTGCTGTACCCATGATATGGACTGAACAGCAAGATCACGTTTCGGATTGCTATTTTTGTCTCACTGACATAAAGGGTATAAATTACAAGAAAAAAAACACATTTATCTACCCTAACGTATCTTCTGCTATAAGACCAGTCTCTCGTAAAAAAATGCCAGACCTAATACCAGTTGCAACAACGTCTGTTGAGAACGACCATTCACAACCGTCTACTTCAAGTCTATGTGTTGACGAGGATGATGAGTTTAAAGGAATTGAAAAGGAGCCACATTTGATAACTCAAGGAGACCTACATGATTTGGTTAGGGATTTAAATTTCTCAAAAAAGCAGTCGGTACTGTTAGGATTTCGTCTAAAAATGTTGTTGCCAGTTTTTTGGGCAACCACAAGATTAACAGCTACAGAGAGTTGGTTACCGAGCTCTTATTGTCATATCAAGCATTGGGTTGCAACATGTCACTCAAGATCCATGTTTTAGACTCGCACCTGGATTTTTTTCCTGGCAATTTAGGGGCTGTCAGTGACGAGCACGGCAAGAGGTTCACCAGGACATTTCTAGTATGGAAAAGCGGTACCAGGGCAAATGGAGCCCATATATGTTAGCGGATTACTGCTGGACAATTGAAAGGGATTAACCAGAAGCTAACATTCAAGAAAATCTTAAATTATTGAGTAATTTATAACAAAAATAAACGTTTGATTTACGAGATTAATATTTTAAATTACTAAATAGAATAAAATCCTCGGCCATCAAAATTTTTTTAACTGTTTATTTTTTCTTACAATCACCAATTAAAGTAAAAAAAAACCAAAAAAGTCCGTGTGGCACCAAAAAGTTTAAATTTTGTTGACCAATATATTGAGCATGCAGCAAGCTTCACTTAATTAATTCTGTTTGCAGGCCCGATGGATGCTGCTGATGATTGCTGATGTTAGTGATTATATCTTGTGTGCCAAAGATTTGACCCCCACTTAGGATAATAATTTTAAATAACATAATATTTATGTGATGATATTTGTGTTTGTTCTGTGTCTGGGTGTTGAATATATTTTGATTCTTTTGTAGTCTGGCGTCCACGTATGTTGAGTTACGGACGCCAGACTTTAAGCGATTATTCACGGAGTCAGGTCAACGTAACTGATGTTGTGTGAATTTATGTCAGCTGGTTGAAATGGCTTTATGAGCTATATACACATAAAGTCCATTATATTATAAATAAATATATTGTTTGTAAGAAGTAAATTGTTCCCAAGTTTACTGGACCGATTTCAAAAACTCTTCACTAATAGTACATCGCATTATCAGCGAGTAACATCTTTATATATAAAAAAAGAATGTGTTCCGGTGTTTGCCCGCGATGAACTTTAATATTTAATTACTGAACGGATTTTCATTGATTTTTGCTTACTTTTTACAAATTGATCCAACTTGAGAGAGTAGTTTATTCCGTAATTTGTATTAATTATATTTATAATTTTTTTCTTATTTTTTATTTATTTTATTTGTATTATTTTTATGATAAACATATATATTTAGACAGGACAACGTCTGTCAAGTTAGAAGCCCTACTAGCTATATATGGGAAAGGGGGATGATACCATGATGCGCTAGACTGTAACACTATAAACATAAAAGTTGGTATAGATAATTGTTACTCTTTAAATCCAGAATGGCTATTAATATTTCTTTTAATTTTATAGACACAACAGGCTACATTTTTGATTCATCTCATCAAAAAAGCGAAAAGCAATGTTTTCGTATTCCCATAATATCACAGATTTATTTATCACAAAAATCAAATCGAAGATATTTATAAAACTGAGAACCAAGAAAAAACACAAACCGAATTAAATACGCTTTTGGATATCTATCGACCCTTTGTGTAAAGTCGTAAAACCAAATGCGTGCAATGCATCACAAGTAAAAAGTAATAATGTATTTTTAAATGAACCCTATATATGGAGATACGAAGGCTGGTGTCATCCACGCAACAATGTGATGCTGTTGCCGGCCAATCTGCAAGCAATAAAGTAAAATGCGTCACAGGCACAGCGCTGCACGTTTGCGCGCGAGCACTGACGCGCGCTGACGAGATCATTGTTTTTGGGTCGCACTGACCGGCAATATATGCGATGCCGCTCTCAGGGCTGCCTTCACTGGTACTGGAATAAACAACGCGAGATTCTGTTATAAAACACGCAGCGCCGCATGGTTTTACCCGCGTTGTTGCATAATAAATAAGTACGTTACGTTACTCTTTGTAAAATCAGCTATCTGTCAGCGAAGCCGGTCCAGGTATTTCAAAGATTAGTCAATAAACAGACAGATGTTTTAAAAATTTTAAACACATTTATTCCATGTAAGCAATAACAATTAACTCAGACAACAACAAACATTAAAGGACTTGTGTTACGGATATCAGACAGCAATTACAAATATAATAATTAAATACAAAACACCCAAACATAAAACAACACAATTATTCTTATTTTTTTGTACTGAAAGGGGTTCGAACCCATGATTTGGCGCACATTATAGAAACTAATCGATTGCGCCATCAAGCCCTTATATACTTCCATTCGTATGTAATGAACAAAGGTTTATTTTGGATTGCTAAATTTTATTTACATATAAAATTTCGTATTACGTTGTTTGTCCGCAGTAAAATCCTCAAATAGTGAACTAATCTTAATTATAATTTGCTGTGCAGTTTGTGGATAGTCCATATTTCAATTTACAGTCTACTTTTTTATTGCAATTTTAGTTTTTTTTTTATATCATAATCTTTTTGTATAACAATTACATGTCACTATATTTATACGCAATAAACTTTTAACTATTGAACGAATTTTAATATTTTTTTACTAACTGTACATAGTATCCTCCAAGTTGTGAGATTAGATAGTTTATCAATTAATCATTCTTCTCAAATAGTCGTCGCAATACTTTTTCATGATAAACATGTATATAGTTTTGACATTACAATTTCTGTAGTGTCTCCTAGTAAATTATATGGCAGAACAACGTTTACCGAGTCAGCTAGTGTGTATATATGAGACTGCATCAACTCAAAATAAAATCATCATATCAGCTTTTGGGAGTCCACAGCTGGACATAGGCCTTCCCAAGAAAGGGGGTATTTTGGTCATAATAGCTATCTTTCGCGATACTGCCCTGTGCACTTAAGCTATACTGCCACTTGCCGGTTCTGGTATCTTAGTCGCCTCTTACGACACTTGCTACAGGGAGAGATACTATTCTACTGTGCCGGTACCTCACAGCACCTACAAATCTATAAACGAACAGTCAAATCCCTTCAGGAAAATTTCAGCAGACATGTTCTGAAAAGTTTTTATCCGTATAAGTATGCGAATCTTGGATCGTAATGCGATCTACATACAATTACAGTTTTGAGGTATTGCTCTCTTCATCTAGGAATACGATTGGTCGACACTGACTGCTGCCAATATGTTTCGTAAACATAAACAAACACCGTTCTTTGTCTGGCCTATTAGTCTCCGCGATCGACGGCGTTTTGTGTGGACGTGACCGCAGTAGGGCTGGCACGTGTTGAATCGCAATATAGAGATAGGGATATATAAAAGAAACCCTTGGTTCCTACGCATAAAAGGACCTGACAATAGAAACATTAATTTTGCTTAAAAAAAGTATGTATGAGTACGAGTATAATCTACTTTCCTGTCAACCTAAGTTTTTGATATATCTGTTTTCAACGTAGGGTATTTCGAAATTATCATCGTCCTCATCATCATCATAGCCATCAGACATCAGCATCAGCTGTAAACGTCGGTTGTGTTTTGAAGTAATTTGAGTTACAGCAAAATACTAAAAGTATAACTAATTGCTTATCATTTGCATTGGGGTACCGGCATAGTAGAATAGTACGTCTTCTGTACTAAATGTCATCAAAAGCTACTTGAGGAACCAACAGATGGCGGTACATTCACCCGAAACAGTGGACCTCAAAGATAACAAGAAGGAGAAGACCTCCGATTGCCACCACGCCTGTCGAGCGCGGCAAGTATGGGCAAAAATCCTCCTTTCTTGAAGAGGCAGTGGACTTCCAATAGCTGATATGATGATACACAAAATAAGGACGTTGGTATTCACTACTAAATGAATAAAGGCACTAGATAAAAATTCGTCGTAAGAATAAAAGAAATATATTAAATGTACAGATGCGTGTTGGAGGAAATTACATGTCCAGTTGTTTATTGCGCCTAACTCCCGCCCGTGCGGTTCACGTAGTTTTGTGTACTCGTTCAGGTTGTCGCAGCTATGTTCCGCGGCCAATACAGCACCAAGCCTTCCTAACAATAGTTGATAGTTGCCCAAACTTTTTGTTTCAAATGCATTTATACATTTATATCTTCCGTCAAACTAACAGTATGAAACAGTTTTATTAATTTAAAGACGTTTTATGTTAAAGAAAAAGTATTGTGCAAAATTGTATATTGTTGAAAAAACTTTGGAAAAGGTCAGGAAATTATTTGGAATGTGTTTTTCAGAGATGACGCATCTGATGATAATTACTTAGATGATAATTACTTATATTATATATATATAATAGAGGTTTGTTTAACTTTCCAGTACCTAGTATATAGTTTAAGATATTATGTCACATTACCCAGTAATTTCACTGCTGCTCTCACCTTAAAATTTACAACCAAATTTATATTAAAACCTTTTTTAATATAAATTTATTTGCTTTGGCCAGAGAAATTACAAATATAATACTTAAATTCATATCAATAACACCTAAGCATAAAACAAATACAAATATTCTTAATATTAATATTTGTTCTGGGTAGGAATCGAACATACGACCCTTGGTGCACAAGATAGGATCACTTCCATTTGCGCCATCGTACCCTGTCTATCTAATCAATTTAACTGTATAAAAAATACGTGCTGCGTTTTTTTCTTGTTAACAAATCAATTTACGTTATCTGACTCGATTGTTATAATTTTGAATGGAAATATTTGATTTTAGTTATATTAGAATGTCATTCCAATTTAATTTTCTTTGAACTGGCAACCCTAGTAACGGCTGTTATCAGAATGTTTCCTTTTTTAGTCATTTTGTTTTTTAACTGGATTTTTACGTTCTTTTATATTTAAAACAAAATGTTATAACAACCTTTAAAAAAGCGGTCCAGTTTTAGATAATATTGACATCGTCGATAGTTAGACGAATCAAATCAAATCAATAATCAAAGTGTATATATAGTTATTATCTGTAATTGATTACAGTAATAGTGGTTAATGTTTTATGTAAGGCTTGAACGGTTTTAGCTTTGCTAGGTTCCGGTCTGAAAGGTAAGAGAGGTAGAGAAGTTATTGGGAAATGTGACGTAATATCTTCAAGACACAAGGTTGGTAACGCGCTAGTGATATCCTTGTGACGATAAGAGCGTCTATATATAAAAAAAGAAAAAGGCCCAGCCACATATTGAAGAGCCGTCCTATACTCTGGTCTTAGTACTGCACAATCGCTCTGCGAAGCTTCCCTGAGAGTCGTGAAAGCCAGTTCAGAAAGAGAACCTATCGAAGATTAAGTGTGACCACTTTAAGATCTCTCTAACGCACGCACACGACTTGAGTCTATCGCCAAACTAGTGAAACCAGTGTAAACTGCAAGTGCAGGACGGTAGGCACTCACTGGTGAGTGCAAAGTGCGGCATTAGTAATCTAATCAATTTGAAGTTGTTTACTACAGATTAAGATACGCCATTGTTTTTTATTCCTCTTGCTCAAAATGCAGAGTAGGTTTGCAGTAGTAATAGTTCACGCTTGAAACTAAAATATAGTACATTTAGAGTAGACAATTTATACAGCTGCAATCAGGCGCATGTATATAAATATCACTTACACTATATTTTACCTGGAAATGCGAACCTCTATTCTTCATTTTAACATCCACAACACTCGACGAATACAGATAACTAGATTTATTATGATTCAACAGTCGTAATATAATAATAATGTTACACTTGACTCCGCTTAGCTTAAAACACTTGTGTTACTGACAACAGAGGAATTACAAAAACAACTTAAATACATATTTCACATGATAAATATTTATCGAACCCGCGACCCTTGGCGAACAAGATAGAATCACTGCCATCTGCATCATCGGGCTTGTCAAGTGTGTCAATACAACAAATTCAGAATATGTTGTATCTGAGCTATTAAATATTTAAGCCGTTGCGAATGGGAGATCTTCAGCAGAACTTTTTTCTCTTAAAAGCCGGCAATTCGCATTTGATTCAGCTGATTCTTCCACATTCATTAATCTATAATAATATTACTTTGAGAGGGATTACGCATAGAAAATGCTGGCCGCAAAACACCGCCACATGTCATGTTACCAAGCAAAACTCTAGACTATCATCATCATCATATCAGCCATTGGAAGTCCACTGCTGGTCATAGGCCTCAGCAAGAAAGAAGGTATGTTGCCCATAATTGCCGCGCTGGGCAAACGTGTTGGCAATCGCGGAACGCAGCTTTCGCAACGGGGATACTGCTGCCCATCGTTGCCCTGTGGATTTCAGCTACACTATTGCAGGTGGATAGACCGCCATCTATCGGTTCTGGTACCTTAGTCGGCTCTTACGACATCTGTTACAGGGGGGGGGGGTACTATTCTACTCTGCCGGTACTTCACGGTACTGTATATTTTTTTAATATTAAATAATTTACCATCTCCGTAATCAAAACATGACAAGTCTCACGAAGATATACGAAAATGCTGTCACAATTGTCATTTCCCAGATTTTCCATGCCTAAAATCCACAGCTAAACAAGAAAGTATGCCAGAATAATCAAGGGGAAAATGGGAATACATCGATATGCTCATCAAAGGCAACCAAACATTATCGTCTGTATTTGATAACAACGGAGCTTTGATGTTCGCAAACAGAGCGTGAGAACATCCAAACAGTTGTTCTATTAGAACTGGCACGACCATGCTGGATTGGTCTCTAACACATGAAAATAGAACACGATTTTGAACACAAGCCGTGCAACGTTTCTCCTTTACGTGCGTGTAGTAAATGAGTAAGCTTAATACGATTCAAGGTTTGTTTTTCTTTGTAAATTCTTAGCCGTTTTTCCTCATACAAATAAGGTAAAGCTGAGAGCACCTCATTTTTTCCCGTATTATGGAGTGCCGGAGAATAAGTCAGTGTATTGGCTTACTCCACGGAGCTTCATAATGACACATTATTTTGGTATATTATTAACTAAATATTTAAAGCCATGAGGTACTGACAAAGTAGAATAGTACCTCCCTCTGTGTGGTAAGCGACTAAGATAACCGTCAGATTGCGGTATATCCATCGGAAACAGCGCAGCTTAAATACTACAGAGTGAAACCTCACCCTGTAGACTGCAGCATCCTCGTCGCGAAGCTACGCTCTGCGATTGCTGCAGCGCGGCAATTATAACTAACTGTGGACTCTCTGTGGCTGATAAGATGATGATAATGAAATGTTTTAATGACAAATAGAGTTTCATCAGTCTGACAATATTATTAGAAATAGTCTATCCAAATTTTTTATAAGAATAGATCAAAGAAAAAATTATAAACAGAATGAAAGAATGTCTTGCTGACCGCGTACTCAATATAGAATCACTGGTAGTTCGTGATGCAGATAAAAGTACCATTGGAATAGTACACTCATAGGTATCGTGGTCAGCTTCCATATATTAAGTATAAAATGTAGATTGATATTGCTTTGTGATTGATATCTAATAAAAACATCTTCTGACATAATTACATTGTAAATTCATTTGATAATAATGATTTTCGAAACGTAATTAAATTTTTTTTCTGGTTAAAAGTATAAAAAATTGAGTATATCGTAATGTTATAATGTACTAAATGTATACTAACTGATCAAACAAGCAACGGGCCGGCCGCGTGATAGTAAACGTCACCGCATCGTCACAAGGATGTCAGTAGCACTTTGTCAAACTTCTTAAAGATATTACCCATTACCCAGTAATTTCAGCGCCTCCCTAATACTGCTATTTAGCCGTAGAAATAGGTAAGAGCGAGGTGCTAGTATAAGTTGTCTGCCTGGGTATTCTCTTAACCTGGTATTTGTTTAGTGTTGTAACTCACACTTTTATTTTATAATATATTTATTTGTATTTTATAAATTGTATTTCGCGCGTTGTATTACGCATCTGACATAAAATACTTGTAACCAACATCAACTTACAGTAAAGGTACCAATGGTAGATAGTATAAGGAAGACCAAAACTTTAATGCGAAAAAGAAACTATATTCAGTAGAACTGCAAACTTGAACATTGACAAACTTCTGAAATTAAAAAAAATCAAAACTTGTATCTTTGTTTATCTCGTTGGAGTCACCTAAAGTTGACATTTCAAAAAATCTATATCACCAATATTTGACATTCATTGATATCAATATTATTAATATTACATTTTTAATATTACAATAAAATATATATTTTTAATGAAATCAAACTTTATTAATAAAATATTATCTTTTCAAACTTTAATAACAAAAAAATACTTAAATTTAATGTCATCTAAATAATAAATAAAAATATTTTCTTTATATTAACCATCTACATCTAAAGATAGGGGTGCAAATTTGTATTTAATTCTGTCACCCATAATAATAATCTTTGAAACTTTTAGGACTTTTATTATTTGAGACTTATAATACTTATATCGTTTTCATTATTTTTTAAATAAAGTTTTAGACTGGTCACATGTTTTCATCGCTATAACTTCAATATCATTCTCTGAAACCTTTTGGACTATACACCCTTATTTATGAATTTTTTTCTTTCCAGGAAACTTAGCAATTACGTTTTTACTCTCCCTAATCTTTCTATTGTATCCTGATACTCTTCTTGTTTTACACATTTATTTTCTTTGTCATCATCATTATTACAATCAGATATATCATCCAGACTATTTCCAGACTCTAACCATTCTTATTCTTCAGTACTTGAACTATATTCGTCTTACGTTTCTTATTTAAAGCCTGGGTTTCTATTTGTGATTTTATTAGCAATCTTAAATTTTCGTGCTTCTTCCGTGTCTTTATCTTCTTTTCTCATTTTTCAGCTCTTTTCTTTTTTAATTCCTGTAATTCCCTTTTTTTTTCTCCTTCATGTCATAGTATTTTTGCCATGCAAAACTCGATATGACGGAGGGGACTTTTTCTTTCATCCGTTTTTTTTTCCGTTCCTTCCGTTCCTTTTTTTTAAATTTTCTTTTGGTGTTGGCCAAAATTAGCCTATTAGCCCTTTTAAAAAGACTAGGTATTACCTTGTTTAATGAATCCTTTGAGGGAGATCCTGGTGTCATGGATTGTTGTGACGTAGATGGCAGTATCATTGACCTTAGATCTTCCTGGTGATTTTGTAAGCTATGTTCTTGAGTTTCAGGGTGTATGTTTTGAGTTTCATTGGTTCAAGGCAAGTATTGTTTTGATGGAGACTCGACATTTCGCGAAGCATTTTTATTGGGAGTTGCGAAGACATCTAATGTAAGGTTACAATAATCCTCGTGTTGGTATGGAAGTGGAGGTATTATATCGGAGCAAATGGTTTGTTCTGGCATTGGATTCTTTAAGATAGTTAAGTCCGCAGGTGATGGCATGTCTTCTTTGTTCCGTTTCAACATTTGTTTAACGTTTTTGGCTCCTTTGACACAAAATACACTTCATCAGTATTCTATGGTACGAGACCACACTTACGAAACCCATTTTCGAATATTACAGGTGATAATGTCTTGTTTAATATATTGTTTAATAATGGGCAAAAATTAACTTTGCGCAAAACAAGGTTATCAATGTTATCCAAACGCCACAACTGAATTGCGGTTTTCCAGGTACCTTTCAGGCTTCTAAAGACCGAAACATCCATAGGCTGCAGTAATTGTGTGGCATTTGGAAAAAGAGCTTCTACTATAATGCCATTATTCGAACAAAATTTACTGAAATGGAATGAAAGATGGGATGTGTGACCGTCGATGAAAAAAATACTTTTCATCGACATCATTCATTATTATTTTCATCTAACTATTTATTAAATTAAATGAAATTAAAAATTAAATTTTGTGGTATCGGGGTGGCGTTTCAGAAAACTACTATATCACTTTTTGTCCGGTCTATTGCCTTTGAATGGGGCTTCTATATTCAAATCGTCAACAATTTTCTTGACGCTATCTTGCAAATTCTGTTTGCCTATTGGGAACCCTTGTTTCACCATTGCTTTTACCTACTTTACCAGCATGTTTTCCGTATCATCGGTGAGATAACATGATCTTCCCATCCTACGTTTAATAGGCGTTTTTCCCTTCACCTTATTAAGCAGTGTTACCCTTGGTACACCAAATTTTTTCGCTGCAGTTGAAGTAGGCACACCTCGCCTGCATTCTTGTATGGCTGCTTCCATATCCGCTTCGGTGTAATGAAACATCTGTCCTTTGACAAGAGGCATCTTGATCAGTCTGGAAAAATAATCATAATGAACTTTAGGACCAAAAGTTGACATGAGAAGTTCTCCAATAGTTCCTTTCTACTACTGGATGGAGTGGTTAAATATTCTTGAATATTTTTAAGCACTTTTCTTGTTAGAATTAGAGTTGATAATTTCACGGACCCGAGTTCGAGTTTGAATTATGATGTAACTCCAATAGTAGACATGAGTGTCATCGTTTAGGTATGTATTCTGATTATTTTTGAACCAATAATAGACAATCCATTTATTTTATAAATTTATAATAATAACGATATAGATTTATGTGTATAGGATATAAAAATGTAGTTCATAAACGAAGTTCATTCAAAAACATCGTAAGGATTTGATTAAAACATACCTTTAATGTGGCGGCGTCCTTAACCAAACAAACAAGAAATGGCCGTCAACACGTGCTCTGTGTCTCATTGCAAACAACAACTGACTCCATTTTTGATAAAGATAAAAGTTAATAATGTGTTTGCGCCGTCGTGGCACAGATGGTGCTAGGAGTCTCTAACAATGTAATTGTTGCTATATAAATTAAAACATTCTTAATAAAACAGGTTTTCTTCGGATGTGTCTTCCTATGGTGCACTGTCTGGCTTTGGTGGCTATTACCTAAGTTCGATTAGACCCATAGTTTAAGTCTCAACCTCAAGTCATCATGAGACTTTTCTGACCAACTTTAAATACAAAAAAAAATACATTTATTCCTTCATTTGTAATTAGCCCACCTATTTTTTAAATCTGTACAAAAATCAGCTCAGAAGAGTTACCGGGGACAATGGTTTTGAAACAAAGTGATATAAAGTTCTCCCATAAACAGAATTGGTAACCATGAACACCGTGCTTTCAAAAACTTCTAAATCTAGTTTATCTGGCGACCTACCACATTTGCGCTATGATACGTACATTCGGTACCGCAATGCTTCACACTTCCGCCCTAAATATTCCAAAGCGCCACTAGCGGCGGATTAGCGCGCACTCCGACGTTGTTTTAGATCCGATTGTCTGTTTGCACGGCCCGCAAACAGTCGGCGAAGCTTGCTATTTAACTTGCTCATTTATGTGATACTTTAAACGGGGCACTGTTTGAGTACCTCTTTGGTATAAGAAGTGCTCTTATTCGTAATAATGCACTGAGCGGTAAAACAAAAGGTAAGCAAGTTACAATCGTCCCTTTCTCATCTTTACTTACATCTTTTTCCAATTTTTTTTTGACATTTTAACATTATTCAAATTCGACAAGCAAGCGTGACAGTCCGCGTAATAGTAAGCATTACCGAAGCCTATAGACGCTCTTTATATTACAAGGATATCACGAGCGCGTTACCAACCTTGTCACTTAAAGATATTATTTCACACATTAACCAGTAATTTCACTGTTATCAATTCAATTGTATGAGGTCTCACGTTAATGTGTCATTCTTATACTGTGGCGGTTAACTCTTGAATACCACATCAAATACATATATTTACCAAATATATCATCATATAAATATTTGCTCTTGATGTGAATCGAATCCTCGACCGTTTGGCGCGCAAGATAGGATCACTATCATCTGCGCCATCGGGCCCGTCAAAGAGCATTCAAGAGAGCCTTACACATTCTCTTTAATTTTATTTCTCCAGAACGTCCAATCAGGATCAGGATAAGGAGACGATCTGACTAAAACCACATGCAACGACGACCTATTATTTTTGACGATTCGACAGTGCTTGTAATGGGTCCAAATGGTGTACTTGAACAAAAAATATTTTAACTTGATTTGATATATGCTGTGTATGAAAATAAGTAGATCGAATAAAAGTTAGGACTTTTAGCTTTTGCTAATAAGTGGTGTTCTAGAGTTAGTATGAGGAGTATATTTACTAAAGCGAGAACATATCGTTCACAGTGACGCATTTTGGTTTTACGGAGTAGCCGGCCAGTCTTAGTACAACATACAACAAGGTTGAGAGTACTCATCGTTAAGTGACTAGAAGATTAGATACTCCTAAAGATTTATCTTGCACAAAATCATAACTACTATCTAAATTAACAGAACCCGCTTATATTGTTGTTTGGAGTACTTGTAGTACAAAACTATCAGCGGAATACAAGTGTTAACACTGCTTTAGCCCTGCGAAAGAAGAAACACGCGCTTTTGAATTATTGTAAACTGTGGAATTTCTAAGTAGAAAATCCTGTAATTTATATTCTTATTACTTAATCTTATTCGACAAATTGACATCTAACTAGCGTAGCCTTGATAGTGCCCATTGTAAGGTTCATCGGATCAAGGCACAAACTATCGGAACAATAATAAATTTACGGTCAGACGTTTAAATCAAGGCGATCCTCTCACCAAATCAAAATAGGTCTCACAATTAATCCGATCCAGTTGGATACTATCGGAAATATCGTTCGATTCAAATGTGTTCTGAGAAATGGGAGAGCTGAGAAATAATGGGGATCCATCGGGTAATCGTGCAAACAAAATAAATCTGCCTGCATCGGGTGTTATGCCCGGAAGTGCTGCCAATCTCAATGAGATACAAACGTTTTTTGTTCCACTTGCGCTGTAGGATCCGATAAGGGTCGTCTCTTACACTACAAAACTCTAATATTATTTATATAATATGATTATTTTGTAGCGAACATTCAAGTACAATTATAAATGAGAGAGTTTACGGAAAGAATCAATCATGAAATTTGCAGAAGTAAGAGATCTAAGATATCAACATATCGTGCGGTGTGGTACCGGCAGAGTATTATAGTACCTACCTTATGTAACAGGTGTTGTAAGAGGCACCGAAAACTGCGGTACCAAAACCGACAGATGGCGATATATCCATCCTATGATGGAAAAATTTCTCCTTTCTTTAGGAGGCCTATGTCCAGCAGTGAACGTTTTACAGCTGCTATAAATATGATGATTAAATATCAAATTACGTTCAGATCATTGTAGGTATTAAATAAATAAATCCACACAACATCTCATACATCGGCAGGATAACGTTTAAAGTACTTGTGTTATGGATATCAGCAACAGAGGTATTACAAATAGATATTTTTAACACCCAGACAGCGAACAAATACATACTCATCAAGTAAATGTTTGTCCTGGGTGGAGATCGAACCAACGACCCCTGGCCTATAAGAAAAAGACATTAATTACACTAGTGTGATGAAAGACAACTAACTAGCCATTTCACTATTATGGAATATTCCAGTCATAAAAGTTCGTAGTTTCTTAATACTTCTAATATACTATTGACTTCCCCGATTTGTTATCCCAAAGCCTTATCATAAAATCCAGCGTAAAATTTGTTTCCAACTCATCAAAAACTGGCTTCGCTTAAAAATTCAAACAGCAATAAAGTGCAAGTTAACAGAAAGTTTAATTTGATTCTGAGGGAATTCGCCATAAGTCGGCCATTAAGGGTAGGAAGGAATAAGGCTGTGTTAGGACGGCTCGGTGCCAGGAAACTTGGCGACTCGAGACGACCCTCGCAAGTTTCTCAACTGATTTGGCAACTCACACGGGATACTTCGGCATTTGAAACCAAAGTGATTTGTTCAAACAACATCTCTCAATCCATCTCTGTTGAGGTTGGTAATGCATATGTGATTTTGTTTTGTTTTTGGTCAAAACCACACCCGTGACGTTATTTCAATAAAGTATTTGGATAAATCTCTCTTAACAAATCATGTTAAATAATATAGAAAAAATATTTTTTGTTTTTTTCTAGTAATGTTAATGAAAGCAATGTCTTGTAATCATAGCGCAGTTTGTAAGATTTCTTAATACTACACATCGGCATACTAAGAGTATTATTATTACATACTATGTATGACGTATTTGTATATTGCAAAAATATATTTATCCGTGTATTTTGCAAAGTATAGAAAATACAGTACAATGCCAAAAATGTGGTATATTACTTCTATCATTAACAAAAACGAAATATTAATATCAGTACCTCGTACTATGTTACTTTTTGCTTTTGATTGAGACAGCCATCTATTTTTACAATGCTTTTTACGCTGATGCTTTCGATCCTTAATATCTATAAAAACAAAATTTGTTCAATATTATCTGCAAAAATTATTTATATTTTATAATTCAATCTTTATGGTCATTTTTTGTAAAACTGTTGTGATATAGTATTTAACTCAAGATAACTAAAAAAGATCAATCTATCTATGTATATCGATAATCTAATTACATGTTAACTGACTGGCGATTTTACAAGACTGATTAAAAATATATTTATAACCTACTAATGAACACAACCAGTAGACAATTTTTAATATTTATCATGTCCAGGGCATAAATACCGACGTGACCCTGATCTTTATTTGATTACGATATCGTATGTGGTGCGACCTCGTTTTTATTTATGTAAATATTATATCCGAGTGAACAAGGCCAAATTGAGGATGAAATTCTTAGATTGAGAGAATATTTGATATAGTGCGGAAACTCATCTCTCTATCTCATCTCATCTATGAAACAAAAATCTATCTAGCCAGGATTAAGGACATATATTAATACAATTACTTCAATTAGAATTTTGTGCATTCACGCGTTTGTTACATTGAGGAATTGATGTCCGAAATTACAACTTAACCTTAAACCTAAACGAGTATGTCAATCGTGTAGATTCAATTTAAAATACATTACTATGAGGCAAGCATACACCGATAGAAGTATCACTTATAGCGACATTTAAATTACAACTTAACCTTAAATCTAAACGAGTATGTCAATCGTGTAGATTCAATTTAAAATACATTACTATGAGGCAAGCATACACCGATAGAAGTATCACTTATAGCGACATTTAAAAACCTACTGTTTTAATTGATGTTAATATGCTAACTCTATTAATATAATACCTTTAATAATTATAATTTTTATTTTTCTCCTTCACACTTAAGAATTAATGTACAATAACTTTACATATATTGAAATAATTGAATCAAGTTTCAAGTGCGGTGGAGATTGGAGTCTGATACTAAGATTAGCTTACTGAGCTTGTAATTTTCAAATCACCAGACCTCCCTACCGGTACAACATTATATACTTATATATTATGTATGAATTAGTTTATATGAAATTATGAAATCGGGAAACTTTATTCTATTGTGAGTGTGTTTATATTGTTGTGTGTCTTTAAAAGAATTTGATTGAAAAACAACAGTCAAAAGATATCCTTACTAATATGATAAATGAGAAAACGAATGTATAGATATGGATGTATGTTGAATGTATGGATGAGTGGATGTATGAATGTATGTCTGTAACTCAATCACACCGGAACAGCTGAACAGATCTAGATGCAATTTGGCACGGGATTTATTGATAATCTAGAGTATCACATAGGCTACTTATCAACCCAAAAAACGTGTTCCCGTGGAATATACCGGCTTTTAGGACTAACACCCCGTTCGTTCTAGATCTGGAATCGGTACAACTTTTTGCACAGTTCAGCTGTCAGGTAACGACGTAGACATCGTCCCGCGATAACAAGAGAGCCTTATGGATAAGATATAAGGTACCCACGGACAAAGTCGCGAATTGTAAGCTAGCAAAGAATATTATTTTATCTAAGTAACAATACTTCTGTATTTTTTAAAAACTTGAAGTGGCCCGCTGTATAACCCGCGTTTTATTGTAGACCTTACTTTGTTTCTGACTGTATTCCTTTGTTGTCTGATTTTCGTAACACAAGTGCTTTGACTTGTCACGGAACCAGGTCAATGTATGATATCTTGTGATAGTCTATTTAATTATTTCATTTATTATACATATAATAATTTATTGAGTAATTCACGCAACATCTCATAAATAATCTACGAGATAAATCGCTTAAATCATTTGTGTTATAGGTATCAGACAACATAGGAATCAAACATAGTACTTAAATACATGTGTGACAAATCTAACACAAATATTCATATACGTGTTTTTCCTGGGTGGCGATAGAACCCACTACCCTTAGCGTATAAAATTGCTTAACACCGCTGCATGCGCCACTGTGCCTATACATTTTAATGTGTCTTTTTACAATCGTTATGTTATAGTTGTATTATTGTCCCCGCAGAGAATGATTAGTTACTCGTTTTAGAACTCAAACGCTGCACATAATGCCACTAAGATAACCTTTGGCTTTAGATTTCACTTACTCGAAGTATATCATGTAATTAAATCATTACGAAACCGGCCAAGTGAGTTCCTTTTAAAACGCCAAATGAGTCGTGTTTATATTGCAATTAAATTTTAATGGTTTCCTTACTCTAATCGCGTTTCATCACGGACTTATCTCTCGGATCTAAAGATGTTCACGCAATGTATATTTTCAGTGTTTATAGATAGAGACAGTTTAAGTTTTTTTTCTGTATAATTTTGCTGTAGGATACCAGCAGAGTTTTTGTTCATAAATGCAGAGCGTGCTGCCCATCCTCACACTGTTGCATTTGAGCAACGCTGTTCCGGATATACTGCATCTGTCGGTACCAGTAAGTCAGTCATACATAAGTACCTGCATCTGTATGCTGTAACTGACTTAAGCAACCTCTGTGATCAGTCCTACCCAGCGTTGCAATGATGGGTAGGAGAAGGAGGGATGCATAGGAGACATAGTCTAAAAATTATTATTTATTTTTATGCTTTATTTTTTTAATGTAATTATGTATCCACTAGTTTTTATTGTACTGTCATATCAGCCTGCACGACCGCAGTCACGATAATTTTTCTCCGCATTTTTTCTGCGATCATTCATTTATTATACGAAACGGTCATTAATTATATACCTAAGTCTTCATGATTCACTCAAAACCGTATGAGTAGCTTAAATTTATCGCACTCGGCTAGACGCGCCGGGGACTACTCGTATGGCTTCATGTATTCTAAAAGTACGTTTTTGTGTTTTATAAAATCATCAGTTCACTTAATAAAATCTTTGTGATACTTTGGTGTAATACAATTTAATCAAATTAAATGATCTCACAATTCAAGTGATTACGTCGAACGTTTAATTTTTGAGTACACGGCAATCGTGTCAATTATGTCCCCCTAAAAATTCGTTGTGTAATAAGCATAAGTGATTAATTTATTTTTTCATTTTAAAGCGTTCACTACTCGAAATAAAACCTTTTTTAACGGCTTTAAAACGTGGTTTAGTGGCTAGCTAGGATAACTAGCCGCCCACTCTGATTTCGCTATTTTGTGATATGTGATTTTGTCGGATTCTCAGCGTTACAGCAGTCTATAGAAGCTCGAATTATCACAATTATATCACTAGCGCGTAATTTCCAGTAATTTCACTGCCTCTCATACCTTTTAAACCGGAACACAGCAAGGCAAACACTGCTATTTGGCGGTAGAAATAGTTGACTTTAATCTGTTACTTTTTGTTATAAAAAACAAATAATATGTAATAATTATCTTTATCTTGATTGACGACTCATGCATTAACATGAGTCGTCAATTAAAATAACCACCCAGTCTGCTTTAAATCACATAACTACCCCGATCGATAGGGAGTAAGTTCCCAGCAGTAACCTAGCCTGCACTATGTTATCTTATCTATTGTCCGTACACGACACAAAGCCCACCGCCCTTGTTCCGAGAATATACTATCAACGTTTACGCCTAAAGGGCCTCAACACACATGCAAATTTTGACAGCGACCGGTTTTTGAAAAAAATCCGAATAGCTTTTGAATTGGGTGTGGGCTGCCGGCGGAGTGGAAGAGTACTTCCCTTTGTATCAGGTGTCATAAAAGTTGTATGAGGTAGCCGAGAAGCGTAACTCGAATGTTACCAGGCGATGATGGGCAGAGCAGCATTATAGTCGCGAAACAATGCTCTGTGACTGCCCAGCGGGGCATATATGGGCAAAAGTATCCTTTTTTGGTGGTCTACAGAAACCATGATGACAAACAATTTTTTTCTTGTTAACACTTGCAAATATTTTTATTTATTAATGCCCACAAGCAGCTGCAAAATCTCCAATCGTAAATGCGGCACGTGTGTGTGCACCGCACATAATAGCGAACTGTACTACCAGTCCGGCAGTAATTACGAGGGCTTTTGTTCTGTGATTTATGTATATCAAATTATTAGTTGGTCAGGCCGATAAATTCACATGATTGATTAATTGGTCCACTAAATGAGATATTGCCAGCGCACTTGATGCTATAATATCTCTCGAGATAATTATTCGATATTTTAGTAATAGATAGATAAACGTGATTGCCTGACACAATATTTTCCCATAATAAATTTGAAGGCTTTCGTCATCATATTAACCGTAAGACGTCTAGTGCTGGTCAAGGGCCTCCCTGCGCTAGTGGTTTCCAACAGGACCAGTTGTGTGTGGTCTACGACCAGCGCGATCCTGCAGTTATAGTCCAATCGTCTGACTACTCTGTGGGTGAATGTCCTTGATGTGCTTGCTGGTGTGTGGTCTCCATTCCAAAACCTTATAACACCATCGTCGTTTGTTCGTCTTACTTTGTACCGTGCTTATTGCCACTTTCTCTCCTCATTCCGATTGTAATTACGCGAACTGACTCCACGGATTTCCCTTTACGTCGCGCGTTAGGCTACATCGAGTTAGCTGATAATTGCCGATAACCCTGTAATAATAATAATTGTTTATTGTACACCAATAAAAACTACACAAAAACATTGAGTTGTAGATACAAGAGGCGGCCTTATCGCTAAATGCAATTTCTTACAGGCAACCTCTTAATACAAATAATGTTAAAGCTGGTGGAAGTTTGTGGTGTATTTAGTACAACTAACAAACATACATACATATAAACAAGGAAAATCAAAGTGACAGATAACAGCTTCTCTATTCCTTTTCTATCCTTCAGCTTTTTTTATTTGTAGTGAGAGTAGTACCCGTAGTGAGAGATCACACCCAGAGCCGTGACATCACATCCGTGACATACGGCATTCCTGATAACACATTTATTATCGATTTGAGACACTGAGATATGATTCGCATCAGATTTCCAAAACAGTGGTGTAATCCACTGCAGAAACAGCATAGCTCAAATTTAACAGGGCAGGGGTGGGCAGCAACATTCCCATTATCAGAGTGGCGATTGTGAGCAAAAATTCCCCAATATGTTTATATCTGAGAAGCCTAAAGGTTAGTACTAGGCTAATACCGATAGGCGTGATTGTATTTGTTTTTTCTTAAGTACTGATTTTTAAAAAAAATTAGTACTTTGTGCTTTATCTGCTTTCATTCCATCTGCTGTGAGGTCATTATTCAAAATTATTATCAAATCCTCCTCTATTTTTATCTTAATGTGTATTTATTCAAAATTAGTGTTGTTAGTTAATATAATCTTATCACTCCATAGACAATATCAGTATTTGAACAAAAACAAAATGATCGTCATTAACCGACGACATGAACTCCCAAACAAATAACTGATAGCTAAAACTATCGATTCAACGAACTTGATGACGCCAAGATTTCTGACAAAATTTCCGATAATTTTGTTTGATGTTTTAATGCAAATTCACACATATTGACAGCTTAAATGCTTAATATATAAAACGTTGTAATTTGTTGTACCTAATACCATACGGATTAGTAAGTTGAAGTGGCAGTGAGCAGGGCATTTGGTACGCAGAACCCATGGGCGTCCAACCGCAAGATGGACAGACGATCTGACTATAACCGCAGAATCGCGCCGGACATCTGCCACATGCAACCGGCCCTATAGGAGATTACTTGGGTAGGCCTATGTCCAGCAGTGGACGTCTTATGGCTGACATGATGATGATCATGAATACCATCGTTAGAACCACATACTACACACACACGTACTAGTTCTAGTGCGGCAATAATAATCTATATAAATGGAAATAATCATCAAAATGTGTGCACAATTGTACACGCTTAACCCTGAACATACGACATCAAATGGAATAATTCAGTTTTTGTTGTGTTCTTAAAATTCAGGGCCAAATTTACTTAGAAAAGATTTCGAAAGATTCTGTGTAGGTGTTTAGTTTACAGGATAGAGAAGAAGATCAAACGGGATTATAACTGCTACGGTGACAAGGGCAACGGGATACTATTTTTGTAGGTACCCAGATGAAGACGGGGCGGGCCGCTTGTAGTTATATAATTTTATTCAGAGAATACATTCATAACACGCCCGGGCAAAAATTGGCACCGATATGAATAACCGCTAAACAAATAAAAAAAGGTTTTCATGGATTCTGCTGAATGAATAACTTTTACTGTGTTTTATTCCATTGAAAATCAATACAGAACACTTATTTGTATTGCTTTTTTATTGGTTATTACAGAATCCTACTCCCATTGTACATTTTTGATTCCCAATGTATATGTCACCGTAAAATTGTAAATAACGTTAGATTATAATGTATCTCGCGAGATTGAGAACTGTCGAAAAATTGTGAACCGTAACGTACTGCTTACAATTTAACGTATTATTATTCGTCAAATTATAATCTATCGAAGTGAAACTGTTAAATCACAATCTTACAATTGTCAACAGTCCGATGGCTGTCCCTGATTGGTCGGCCTTACAGCAGTGTAAGGCCGACCAATCAGGGACACGGAACGGTCTACACCGTGTCATTCAAATAAAATAAATGCACTCCAAGCATTGTGACATCAAATAAGTATTTATTTATTATTTAGTAGGTAATCAATAATTCAGACTTCATATGGTAAGAAAAAATTGTATCAAAATTTTAAATAACAATTCTAATACATGAATTAAAGTTTTGAAAACGTAACAAAATTATCTATTCGAAAATAAAAGTAAATTGCACCAATAAAAATGGTCACTTATGTTGCACGTCAACGAACTGTGGCACCTGGAGTTACAAAGAACATTTGCTTTCTTGCAATTACACTTATTGGAAACGCATTGTCCATTTTTAATTTTTTTGCAATTGCATTGTTCATTCGTTTTTCAAGTTTTTACTGTCCAAAGGTCCTCTGTCAACTTTTGGGACCTCAACTAATACAGTTGAACCAGAACTGATATCTTTAAATTTCTTAGACGATGTGGATAACATTTTATCTGCCGCTTTTTTTAAATTTATGTGTGATTGTGTTCTTTCTTGTACGATGTTGCGATCCATTGCATTTTGTGCATGTATGAGCTCGAGATGCTTTATCAATATTTTTATCTACTTTGCCTTGATTTTCTGAATTTATGCTATTCATACTTTCCAGAGATGTTTTTTCCTGCATATTTTCTGGTTTATGAATAATAGCCTCTGTAACTACAGGTAACTTCTCATGTAAAGCAGGATGTAATTTAGGATTGTTTTCAAAGTTCATTTGTTCCAAAATAATTATTTCATGACTTGCTGCTGTTATTTCTTCTTGTTCAATGTTCTGAGTGTCAATATTTGAAATATTTTTGTATTTACGTTTTCCTGTTCTTCCTCTTCTTGATCTTTTTCTGAGTCATTAATCTCTTCAACAAGTTTATGCAAACATTCTTCATTTTCTTGATCTTTATCAGAATTTTGTTCTTTGTTGTTATTAATCTCTTCAAGCAACTGTTGCAAATCTTCTTCATTTTCTAATTTGGATATTATATTCTTAGATAAGTAGGTGGATGAGAGTCCAAGTTTTAGATTCTCACCAAACAAGGCTTTATATGGAGTTCGAGCTATTGTTGAATGGTAAGACGAATTTTTTTGGAACTTGGACCAATTAGTAGATTTATTATCTGTCATCCAGGCTCAGATCATATTTTTTATATCTTGATTTGAACGCTCTATACTTCCTTGGCTTTGTGGATATCTGGGTCTTCCATTAACTATTTTACAAGTAGGCCACAAACTGACTATTTCTTTAAGCATAGATGCTGTGAACTCGCGTCCATTATCACTTTGGAGGATATGTGGACAGCCAATTTCCAAAAAAAATCTCCATTGCCACTTCTTTAGCCTGTTTGCTTTTCAATGGTCGCAAAAAACAGAATTTTGTTAAATGATCCTGATATTGTAATAACCATTTATACTCTTGATCTGGAGACGTTTGGAAGTCTACTAGATCTATTTGTCCCCTTCGATTGAAGTCGTCGGAAATCAACGGTTTTACAACAATTCCTTTTTTTGGCAAGCTTTTCTTTGCTAGACATGTTTTACACAAATTAAGGAATATTGAAACCGCAAATATTGGCACCATATATTTATCTTTCAAGGTGTGAACAATTTTGTCTCGACGTCCATGTCCAGTGGCAATATGTGCGTCAAGTATCTTTTGATAATACTCATCCGTTGGAATTATTTGTACTACGGGATCAGAGATATCCTTTCATTATTAAAACTTTCTGGTTACTAATATTCATTACATCGTATTTTCTTGCAAGATGGTAATGCTTGTTCGTTGGTCGCCTAATTTTATCACACTTTGTATTCTTTGATTTGTCCATTGTAATTTTTTACTATTTTCATTATGCCCACTGTAATATTTTTGTAACTCTATGGAAAATTCATGCAGATTAACAATAGCTGGTATTTCTGAGATTTGTTAATGGCAGGCTTAATATCTGATATTGTAAATGTTATCAATCGGTTAATCAAAAATATCGGTTCACTAATTATTAAAACACGTAAAATGTAGGATGTAATTTAGACTAGGTTCGGTGACTAACATTAACTTTTTTATTATTCAAACTTCACTTATAATCTTAATCACAGTAAACTCTAAATCTGTGAGTTGTTTAAGGCACAAAATCAATTAATAATCATCAAAACACTGTTCGAAATCAATTTATAATCACCAAAGCACTGTTTGTTTACATTTGACAACAAACGAATAAGAAAAAAACATGGCGGCGCGGGGCATATGCCGTTCAACCAATCAGCGCGCGAGGTGCGTTTTGTTTCACAATTTGACGGTTTCACTTCGATAGATTATAATCTGACGAATAATAATACGTTAAATTGTAAGCAGTACGTTACGGTTCACAATTTTTCGACAGTTCACAATCTTGCGAGATAGATTATAATCTAACGTTATTTACAATTTTACGGTGACACACATAAGCCTTGGATATCATGAAGATTAAAAAAGTAATACGCTGACAACTAAATATAAATAATTAATTTTCCACATATTTTTTGTGCGATCGAGAATTTATTATATGTATGTCATTAATACCGATTATTTTGTAGCTCTGGGTATTTATGATCAGTTCTTCCTTCTGAACCGTCTTTCGGAAGAGTCGGCTAAGGTGCCATGATCTGCACAGCGTGGCGGTAATCCTACATATTGTTAATTAATGATAAGAGTTATAGCCCTTAAATGGCACGCTGGTCTGGCGACGAGGATGCTGCTGCCCATTTCGATGCACATACATTCTTCAATCGGTTTCGGTACATCAGCCGACTCAAACTGCACTTAGTACAGAAGGAAGTGTTCTACACTGCCGGTTCTCCAGTTGACCATAATTATACGATCAAAAAATCCTTTATTACCACTTTAGGCTAGCGACCAGGATGCTGCTGCCCATATCGTTGCACATCCTTCTTCTGAGGTCCGGCTACATCAGCTGACTCTGACGGCATCTATTTCAGAAGAAAGTATTGTACATTGCTGGTGCTCCAGTTAACTATAATAATACAATCATAGAACCCTTAATAGCTACGCTGGGCTGGCTACGAGGGTGCTGCTGCCCATATCGATGCACATACCTTCTTCTGTTGGTTCCAATACATCAACCGACTCAAAGACATCGAGCACAAGAGGAAGAGGTCTACACTGCTGGTGCTCCAGTTGACTGTAATTATACGATCATAGAACCATTTATTGCCACGCACATACCTTCTTCTATCGGTTTCGATACATCGGCTGACTCTAACGGCACCTAGTACAGGACAAAGTACTATCCTATACAGCCGGTACACAAGTTCACATCATAGAACCCCCTTGTGATATAGTATATATCGATAGGTTTACTAATACTCCTTTTGGATGATGACAGTGGATCGGATTTAAGTCCCGACTCTGATCACGCGTCCGAGGCTCGTAATCCTATTGTAGCACAGCCAAATCTATAACTTACGAGGCCCAAGCCGCACACGGCCTCACTACATGGCGTAATGTTATGTTATACTATAATTAAAATCCATTACTAAACAAAACAAATTCAGGTAAGTTAATACTGAATACATTTAAAGATATAATAAATTTGTATCAAGCTGAGAACTGCAAATTGATATAAACTTATGGATTTTTAAGAAAAACTATGTAAAAAAAAGGATTTTTAATTTTGTTTTATATATCTTGGATTAATTCCTTGTTTACGTATCACTACTGTGCTGAATTATGAATAAATAAATACAAAAATGTGGTATACGACAAGTCGCTTAAAGTGTTTGTGCTGCAGATATCAGACAACAGAGGAATTAGAAATGAAATTAAATTCATGTACACCCAGGCACAGAACGAACTCAAATATTCGTCATATAAATGTTTGTACTACACTGGTCCGATTTCCATGTAAACCAAATATTCGTATGCGCTATTGGACACGTCATAAAATTGTATACAGTTTTCACCGATGTATTGATAGACGTATCTATCTTGAAATATGTAGTGGTAATAATGTTTTACAGTAAGAAAATATAATATTATCAATAAAAACTATGTCTGTCTGTTTGTTACGACTGACATGATCTTTGGGGTACGCCTTAAGCTTTTCTGGATCCCGTTGATCGTCTACAGCTATGGCTACGATGATGATGATGAGGGATGGTTAGTAATAGCCCCTGCTGATGAAAAATATTCTATACATAAGAAAGATCAGTGCTCTTGCAGTTCAGACATAGGAAAATGACTGATGATGATCTAGGACCAAACGCAATATAATATACGGAATAATCGATGATATTACAAGCATACTCACCATCATTTTTATTACTTAATTGGTAAACAAGCACACGACCCGTTTGACACGGTAAGAGGTCACTGCCTATAGACTCTCGCAACATGGCTATTACGTCACCAAATTTGTGACCCAGAAATATGGCTGCCTCTCCTATCATTCAAACCAAATCACAGGAATGCAAACAGAACGCTAGGGGGTAGCTAAAAATAGAAATAAAAACTCGAGGGTAACTTCACTCAGCCAATATTCTAATTTGAAAAGGCGAGCCTAAACCGTTAATTGACTTTTGGCCAAACAGACACCAAGGCAATGCAAACATACTACAAAAAGATTTCGGTGGACTTATAAATTTGCCTGGTAATCGAAAGGAAGGAAAAAGGGAATTAATCGCTAAAAATCAATCTTGTTTAGTGGATGTAATGTAGAATTCACGGCACTACATTAATTAAACACAACATTTATCTTTTAATGGTTTTCTAACCGCAGCCAGAGGAATATATCTCTATTTCACACAATTGAACGAGTTTCTGCAGTAAAACGTTTCCATGTCATACTGGCATGTAAATAATTAAATATTTATATATATATGTAAGAATCAAATGTTGCATGCATTTAAGCCGATCATTTTAAAGCAGCTCAACCGACTTGAGCGAGCTTTGTTGCTACTGAATTCAGATTATGTCAAATTTTGGTCAGAAATAAAGAATTCCCGGCTCAGTTGTAAGAATTCATTAATATTATTTTTCAAGGTAATGATTTCAGTGCCTAGTCAGATCACACTGCCTCCACAAAAGATTTGCAATAAAACCTGCCTGTTACCCGTGGGCTTGCGTAGTGGCAATCGCAAAGCGTGGCTACATGTATGGGCTCGTATTTGGGTTAAACAATTTAGATTGCATATACCGCCATCTGCCGGTTCTGGCCGCCTCACATACCACGTGGTTGAGTGATTATTACACCCACTTGATGCCACACGCTTATGGCAATATGAGTTACTGGTAGAAACAAAATATATAGTTTTAAATTTATAACTTATTATCATCATCATATTTATTAGGACATCCAACAGTTGTTGCGGAAAAGCGGAATTTTATCCTTAATTTCCGCGCTGGGCAAGCGTGGTGGCAATGCACAGTGTGCCCATCCCCGCCATGTGCATTGAGCTACTGTCGGCGTCGGTACATTAGTGCTTCTTATGACTACTGGTAGAGGAAGAGGCACTATTCCACTCTGTCGATATCACACGGGTATTTAATCGTTACAACTAATTAGTTGTTTGTTGTTGTAATTTTATATAATTATATAAAATCCAAAAATAAAAGTGAAAATATTAAGTGAACATCGAGAGTTTATATAAACACTCACAAAGTTTAAATACCATAAAAACAAAGTATAACTGAAAGAATATCATCCCGAACCGAAATCAGAACAACAAATTAAGTTAGAAAGTAGCAAGCATTCCTGGGTAACGTCACGCGCGCTCCGTAAATAAATAAGTAATTATCGGCTTTGTTAGGTCAGATTTCGGTATTTTTTCCCGGAGAGGGTACTAATTGACCCATAAATTATTCCCGGGCCCTCCCGCGTCCAGCTGGGAACAACTGTTGTTTCCCTGTCGGGTTTGTGAACTGCTCTCAATGGATATGTAGTGATGTCGATAAATTGATGGGCAGGTATACCTACTGTGAATGTTTGATAGAATTTGAATGACGGGTTTATATTAAAATACAGAACGGTTTGTTCTATTATTATGGTGGTTAATAGTAATTACTTACTTGAATTATTGTTTATAAGAATTTAGTATTTGTACACTAGCTGGCCAATTTTTTTCATAGTTTCCTGTTGGCATTGGATTTTGTACACAATTTCAGAAGTAAACATTTTGTATACCGTTATTTTTATTCTAGAATCAAATTATCCTAAGTTTCTTTTTATATATTACACTAGCCTCCCGAGTTCGTACGGATCAGTCAAATTGTATACCATTGATCTCGTTGCTGTTTTATTATATTAGTTTAACATATTAGCAGTATTGGACTCATTCAATTGCCTTACACCGCCATTACTTCTCTCCGAGATTATCATAACTCTTTGTTAAATAATTAATAAAAAAAAATATTGCGACTATAAGTTGAGATATCAACTATCCTATTTCTCAAGTTCGATTAGCCTGCACACAGTGGGCAAGATTTTATTTAAACCGGTTCAGTATTTCAGGCGTTCAGAACGAAATTATATATATAAAGCTGTCCCATATTCCTGTATTTCTATAAAATCATATGTAAAGCAAAACCAAACGTATTTAAGACAAAACGGTCCAATTACTTAATCGTCCTCTATTTTCAAACCACAAATAGCGGTCTATATTTGCTCATCTTGCCAAATTGTTTGCACTAAAGCTTCGCCGATTTAAAATACGCAACGAACAAACAAACAAACATTCATTTTAGTAAAATGGCGGAGGGAGCTTTTTGGTACGCAATCGCCACGGCCGGATGCTTTTTAATTTAGCCTTCTGTGTATAATTAAAAGTTGAAAGCTTTCTGTCCGTTTTCGAGGGCCAACAATGGATTTTTTTCTTGCGTGAAAGGTAAGAAACCGAGGCAATGAGTTCGCTGCGAAGTGCTGTTAATTCTACGTTTTATACAGTATTGCGAAATTTTTGTTTAAATAAATAACGTTTTTTTAATGAAATAAAATGTTTTTGCGTCTGATTCGTCTAGTCACCCGTATGAAACTGAAAAATTGCCGTGAGTCATTGCTCACGGAGAACTTTAACTAAATGTCCATTTGTATCCTTAAAACCCGCCTCACCCACCCTATCCCTTGCACAAAAATACTGATTCATCCCTTTCCCTCCGCCACCATTCCATGAGTCATCCACTTGCATCCATTTTGATATCGCCCTTCGAGCCGTGAGCGTGACGTCACAATAATCGTACACTTTCACCGCCAGGGGCGTGCGTGTGCTCGTTGAATGACAGCCCGCCATTGTTCTTGACAATGGATAACGAAACACGGTCTACTATGTCACTATTCACTCACTTTCGCTCGTGTTAGAACAAACGATAAAAGTTTTATGAAAGACATACCTTGACACTTCTGCATTCGAAAATAAAAAAGAAAATAGTTGGTTTACTTTCTAACTAATATATTAAGGCAATTAATAATTTCCTTCTTCAAACATGTTTTATTAAAATTCAATGATAACTGATAACTGAAACTGATAGAAAAACAGCTAATTTATATGTAATTAAATAAAAAAGCATCAAAACAGAATTGATCGAGTTATTTTCAAACATACTTCACTCTAATGCAATCACATTCAATTTTATCTTTTATAGTAAAATATTTATAACTTCTGTTATACCCGTAATAAAAAATCATTAAAAATCGTTTACTTTTATGAGAAATGGTAACAAAACCGACATCTGGCCGTTTACTACTCCGTTAAACGCCAAGTAAGTTTGTATTTCTGTAACGAAACTCTGTTATATTACTTTCTAATGACTTAATTTGGAACCGGTTTAAATGGTCTTAATTTTCTTTACAACATTTCGTAAATCTACGAGTGTAAGTACATTTGTTCCATTGTATTATAATTGTTTGGATTTAGGAAGAGATAAGACATTAGAAAAATACATTCTTGGTGAGGCCTATGTCCAGCCGTGGACTTCCAATAGGTGGTGATGACGAGGAAAATATTAAAATAATATGATTTTATGCCTTTTTTTAAGTATGTGGGAACTTCTCTATTTAATTTAATCGTCAGTTTCCTATTTACTTCAATGTAAAAAGATGTGTAATAGCTCAGTCCCCACTAAATTGCCAATCTGTGACTTAAAAACATATGTTCAAACAAAATAAAAATGGTTGCACAATTGTACGAATACTGATAATTATTTATTTTAATATAATACTTTCTTACAAAAAAAAATTTAGATTTGAGGTTCATTGAATCCCGAGACAAGTTGTTATTTTTGTAATAAAAAATAGTTTAAGTATCAACTTGGACAGAGTAAAATAGTACCTCCCCACTGCACTAGGTGTCGTAAGAGGCGACTAAGGTACCAGAATCGAGAGATGGCGGTATATCCATCCAAACAGTGCAGTTCAAATGCACAGGTCGGGAGCGCGGCTATATAGGCAAAAAACCACTTTTCTTAGAGAGGTCTATGTCCAGCAGTGGATTTTCTATGGCTTGTATGATGATGATGATTAGGTACTTTCCTGTACCTATGTTAGTATACCAACAAGCCTAAATATTCTTTACAAGTCTTTCCAAGTGAACTTACTTTATTTACATCATATTCGATATTTACGGATTTTAAGAACCGTGTGTACAATGGGTGCAAAATCTCTCAATAGCCGAGTCCCGGCTGCGTTAAGCCGAGCTGCGGCAGAGAGATAGCCCGCCATACTCAGAAGAAAGGTAAATGCTGCACAGTCGCACAGTGAAACAAATGCATGTAAAGTTTATTCATTTTTCATGTGACGGCAACCCGACAGCAACGGGTAGCGATAGCTTGTATAATAGGAGAATCGTGGTTTTGTTATTATATACATATTTTATACATCATCATTTAAGCCTTGGAAGTCTTCATAGGCCTCCCAATAGAAAAAGGAATTTTGCCCATAATTGCCGTATTGAGCAAGCGTGTTGGCAATCGCAGAGCGCAGCTTTCGCTGTGAGGATACTGCTGTCCATCCCCGCCTAGTGCATTTGAGCCACACGGATTCGGATGGATATACAGCCATCTCTCGGTTCTGGAAACTTGGTCGCCTCCTACGACACCTGGTACAGAGGGAGGTACTATTCTATTCTGCCGATACATTACGCTTGATTTTATGAAGGTATGGTATCAATTATAAAGTTTGAGGTTTTATATTCGGTCGTATTTAGTAGCTGAGACCGGCTGAGTAGAATAGTCCTTCCCTTTGTACCAGGTGACGCAAGAGTCGACTGAGCTAAAACCACACCAAGGGTTAGTTCTACCTGTTGAGATGGGTAGTAGCATCCCCATCGCGTACACTCTGCGATTACCACCACGCTTGCCCTGTAATATGGGAAAAATTCAGCCTTTCCTGGGGAGGCCTATGTAGAGCTGTAAACGTTTAATAGCTAATAACAATCTATTATGTTACCAAAGCAAATGCGTCGAGTGTTTTGAATTTGGTAACCTGGATTCATCTTGGTGACCTGTAATACGGGTCTGCAAACCTATATAGCCACCAGTCCCACACAATTAACATTTTAGATTATTAATTCACACGTTGCAATACTTAATTATAAGAATTGTGATTTAGGGAAATCTACAGCTGGTTGCGATATTTTGAAGCCCATGGAGATTGAATTCGCGAGTAAAAAGTTAGACTTATAAATATGAAAACCTTTACCCCAAACTAAGGTTTTACTTTGTGCTATTCGAAGAATTTTTGCCCACGCCATGTGTACTTACATATGTATATGTTCCTACCGGCCCGCACCGACCTCATCCGGGTACTTAGTGAAATTGTATCCCGCTGATCCCATTACTGTGGGAGTTTTAATTCTGTTCTAGCTAAAAGTAACTACTAAGTAACTATTTTAAAAAATACTTGAAATTTAAATAATTTCTTTAACCGTATCTATATCGCTTTTTTTATGTTAAATTGAGATTTAAAATATATTTTTTTTTGTTTTGTTCATGCTGTGTTCATCTATAAATGATTGCATATTTAGATTTAATGATTTAATATTTCGTTGTAAACAATTATGTTTTTACAAATGTATTTATCGTAGATAAATCCATTTAAATAAAATTACCAAGAAGTTTTTTTTTCATACATTTCATACGAACTTCCCAAGTGACTTTCACGAGCAGTACATAAGAATAATTATTATGATTCTAGAGTTATTTGTGTACATACACTTAAATGATTTATTTGTATATTTAAATGGTATTTATTAATTTTATCTATTAAATTGGATGAAAAAAATATTTATCAAATCCAAATAAATCTTTAATTTTTGCAATAATAGTCACATAATGCATGTGTTGGTTACAATAAATATTATTGTTAACTCGAATAAGAAGTAAAGTAGTAGGTCACAAACATAAATTGGCTTTTTGTGTAGGTATGCATTCCACGTATCAAATAATTCAGAAGTCAGTTAATTGAGAAACTGCATAATATAAACGGAATAATGGAACTTGGCGACCTACTGCCTCCCTAATCCTCTTATGAAAAGAGTGAGGCTCCACTGCAGCTTACATCCGAACAAAGACCAATTTAAACTTGTTTATCGGACTTTTTCAGGAAGCTTATTACTCGAAACAGAACGCGACATTCATTTTGTTAATTTAATGAAACATTGGCATAAATTATGATATGAAAATTAAGTTCTTATCTTTTTTTTGTTCAGTATACCCATATTGTCCATCCTAGACAATTCAGCTCAAATGTACAGGGCGGTGATGGGCAGCAGCATCGTCGTGCGCTCTGCGATTGCCAACACGCTTGCCCAGCGCGGCAATAATGGGCATAATACCTCCTATTTTGGGGAGGCCTAAGTCCAGCAGTGGAATTTTAATGGCTGGTATGATGAGTATATGTATGCTGTTATTATATAGTATTAGTATACATTTTAAGGACTTCTAAACGGCTATTTATAACGAAGAGTGACATAGAAGTTATTTCAGACTGTATACTGTTTCCACCAAATTCTATTTTTACATTTAAATTCTAAATATACGAGTTTCTATCCACGAAGAAGATACTAATTATGTTTTTAGCACAAAAGGCCGTATAAGGCTACTTACACGTTAAACCAAAAGAGGTCATCTGTTCTACTTCCCTGATAATAATAATGATACCTGATAGACAGTTTATTTATGTAAAAGTCTATAATGAACGTTAAGGCTTTTGTTCGTTCTCTTACTGATTCATATCAAATTCAAATGCATTTTCTATAATTAGGCTTTAATCATTGCCAATTATATTTCGATATAGTCCGCCGGCTGTGTGGTTCCGTCAGAGTAGACCAGTACCTGCCCCTGCACTAGGTGTCGTAAAAAGATGGATAAACCGTAATCTGTCGGTTATGGTACCTACCTTAGTCGCTTTCTGCAACACCTGGTACAGAGAGGTGATATTTTACTCTGCCGGTACCACATGGTGGTATGTCCAGCCGAAACAGTGCAGCTCAAATGCACAGGGCGGAGAAGGGCAGCAGCATCACAGTTGTGAAAGCTGTGCTCTGCGATTGCCAACGCAATAGCCCAGCGCGGCCCCTATGTGCAAAATTCTCTCTTTCTTGGAATATACCTGCTCTAGTCTAGCGGTGGTTTTGCGGCTGATCAGAGATGAACTCTCTAGCGCAGCAGACAACCGGCAGAGATTAGACGCAACAACAACAATACGACTTAACAATCAATTCTAAGACCTGGCTCCTTTTTCGGCCTAACCCTGAAAACCGTTCGGGAAACCCTGGGCCAGATTGTGATCTTAACTACATTTTTATTTATAAAAATTAACTGATTTTCTTTTCGATAATTATTTCCTTACTGTGTACAGTTTAATCCAGTTTGAGAGATACGTGGCTACAAATTGAGATATAATTGGATATCTGAATTTTAACTTTTTTAAACATAATTATACAGTTAAGACTGGACATCGTCGGTCGCGTCAGCTAGTAGTGCATATGTAATAGATTGTGTCCAAAAATAAATAATCGATCGCAGTACAGAATCGTAATGAAATTACTGAAGCGCGCCGTTTTCATTTCAAACGCAACCCCATTCGAAGTTGCTTATTGGATTTTTCGGGACACCTCTATTTTTATTTACTTTGTAGCTAAATTAGATTTGTGCTGTCTACGGTACGTGACCTTGTCTTCACATTGATTCGGATTTAATAGGTATTAATATGTTTTTTCTAAAGACAATTACATCCAACAAAAGCATCAAAACATATTGACAGCGTTGTTGTGTATTGACATAGGTTTAGTGCGAAAGTTTCTCGATTAAGGTCAATAAAAAAAAGTACTTACACTAGTCCCTAGTAAAATACAAATAATTGCGGTGGGTAGCTCCAGGATGAGTTTAAAAATTAATTGGTCTACTCTACCGCAGATTAATTTCAATGGTTTTACTATTCCATACAGTAGAACAGTTAAAAATTTGGGAATACTTATGGACAGTAACTTGTCCTGGACTGCACAGGTAAAGGATGTTAGTCGAAGACTATATGCCTCTGCGGCTTCAAGCTCTTGCGAAATTTTCTTCCTTTTGCCACCAAAATAATGTTTTTTCAATCCCTACTTCTACCAGTTCTTGATTATGCCGATGCCAGTTATCTAGCTTACAGAGGATCAACTTGAGAAGCTTGAGCGTCTTCAAAACTTCTGTATAAGATTCATTTTCGGTTAACGTAAGTTTGATCATGTGTCCAACTTTCGTACTAAGCTCAAATGGCTACTTATTCGATTTCGCAGGAAAGCTCATGTCGTCTTTTTGCTATGCAAGCTATTGTTCTGTCCTTTCCCTCCTACTTAACTTAAAATTCGCTTTGTGTTCCTTGGGGACAGCCATGAAAAATCCCTAAGATCGTCAGAGAATTTATCACTCAAAATGCCTCTGCATTCCACAAGCTTATATAGCAAATCCTTTACAGTTCAAGCCAAAACCTTTTATGTGTTTTGTGTTTGTTTGTAGAATGCGCTCCCCCTTGAAGTGAGATCTGATCGTTCTCTTTCTATTTTTAAGAGAATGGTGAAGGAGTATTTTCTGTTACTTTGATTTTGCTTTTTGATTCTGTCACTATCCTTGTTCTGTAACTTTTATTTTTTATTTGTATTTGAATGTATATGTATTATATGTATCTACGTATGTTTATTATTATGTATGTATGTACTAAATGGACCTCAAACTTCCACCAGCTTTAACTTTATTTCTATCCAAAGGTTGCCGGTAAGAAATTTCATTTAGCGATAAGGCCCCGCCTCTTGTACCCACTATTCCATATTTTTGTGATGTTCTTGTGTTGTTTTCATTGGTGTACAATAAACAGTATATTTTTTATTATTAATGATATTAACCAACAAACGTGTTAACGGAAAAGGATCTTTGCGACCCAATCCTATATGTCCAAAGCAACCAAGATACTGCGCGGAAAGGCGTTTCTGTTCGTCATCGCAGACCTTGAGACGTTTTCGACGACCCACCCGATAAGATAACTTGTGTGAATGCCTCCCGCAGTCGTCCCCTCTCTGGCACTCTTCACACATTCTTTTAGTAGAACAATACATAATATTCGTTAACGAACGTTTGCAGTCCCTGCCCCAGTGAGGTTCTAGAATGGAGTCCACGCAGCGCGCCACGCACATAATGTAGATAGATGATCTGGCCAAAACTTTAGGAACACGCTGGACGCAAGCTATTTACAACTTGTTCAATTAGAAATTACTTAGGGAGACTAATGTCCAGCAGTGGACGTCATACAGGTAATATGATGATGATGATAGAGAAACAAAAGTTTACATATCCAAGAAGCTAGTATATAGTTTCTATTTGTCAAGAACTCAGTAATAACACTATTAAATGCAATTAATATTAGTAAATGCAATTAATAAACTGTTCAAATCATTCGCCGCAAGCACGCTGAAATGTTTTGTAATTAAAATCAAAAAGTTAAAAGCGGCCACGTTTTAAATCCGTTATAGTAGCTTTATTAATTCATGTTTATTTAAATTGTACATTTCCAAAAGCATAATAATTCAGTATCTGTGCAGTTACTTGATTTAATAAGGCATAAATACACAGCCGCGTACATGCTAAGCTACTCGGTTAATTCCATTGTAAACGCTTCAGTGTCGCTTTCACCTAATTTTCTTTGTTATACATGGATCTGGTCTAGGTGAAGCTTCGTTGATTTAATAATATGATAAGTTGAGGCCCTTGGTGATTCTAAAGACTGCTGAGACTGCTCCTCGTATGAGAAAAAAAATACAGCGGTGTGGTGTATTAACATGTCTGAAAGAGATGGTAAACCTTACAAAAAATTTAAAGGTTTACAATCTCGTAATAATTGCAAAGTGGCAAAGGTTTTTCTGTTTCTAAATGTGAAACGCAGTTCTTGGAATATTTCTAAAGAATCAACGTGACCATGAATAAGTATGAATAAAAACATAACGTCCATCACCCTTCTATATTCATCCTAACGCGCCATTTTGTAGTAAGCCACGAGATACCTAGGACTATAATTAACGACATTTCCAATCAGAGTAACTCGAATGGTACAGACATCGTTTCTATACGCGTTCAATTCTATCCGAATGTACCTATAGTAAGGATGGGCAGCAACATCCCCGTTGCGAAAGCTGCGCTCTGCGATTACCAACACGCGTGCCCAGCGTGGCAATACTGGGCGAAATCTCTCTATCTTGGGAAGGCCTGTGTCCAGCAGCGGTCTTTTAATGGCTGGTATGATGATGATGATTATGAAATTGTATAAGCTATATTTTATTCCTGACTCCGCGGGTAAACCAAGGGGTACCGTGATTTACCCTCAAAATGTAATTAATTTTAATTACAAACTAAAATATAGGCATCTACCACAAGATTATTTCTGATATTTATACTGTAGCAAATATAAATCAAGCAAATACCAAGCAATTCCAATACTATTAACAAATACAAACACAAAAAAACCAAAAGAAAAAAAAAGCAATAGACGTATGGCCAGCATGGGCGTTTGGCTTAAAACCCTGATATTTAAAACTGTTGTTGGGGCCGGCAGCGGGCGTGTTTCCGGCAATCCTCGGCCGAAAACAAACTAAATAAAAGTTATTGTTGTCTCTGTTTGTTCATCGATACACGGGCACTCATACTTCTTTATTTTCAACTGAAATGTACAAGGATTTTTCAACGTTTGCTGTATCAAAAGCTTACCATTTTTGTTTAATGGGACTTAGAATTGTTTGTATTTATTTATGTTTGTAATTTGTTTTTTAAATTTTACATACAACATTAAAATTAAATTAAAATATAATGAAAATACATTTACGACTATACACATACATACATACAAAAGTACGCACGCATATACTTGCACACTCATCCTTAAGTGTATATTTTTAAAAGATTTGTCTTTAACTAAGGGTTAATATATTTTTATATTTGAACACTAAATCCTACCGAATGGTACCCACGTATTTTTCAATTAAAAGTACCTCTGCCGATACTCTACGGCCAATACGCAATTGTTTATATTCGGAAATTAATAATATAACTCACTAGTAACCAACTTATCTGCTTTTATAGTTGTGTTGTCATCAAAATCTTGTATTAACCTAAGACGAAACAACAAAGAAAATATGTATAATAATAAAAAAATCATAAACACGTTATTTTCGTATGAGCCTTTACAATAAAAACATTTGAATTTCCCATACTAGGTATAGCCTGTTCTGTGTGAAAAGTAATCAATATACAATTTTATACTAGGGCTAAACATGTTACAACATCAAGTTTATTAACATTTTAAGGAAAAAGTTAATAAAAATACAAAGAAAATCTTGATAATAAAGTTATCTAAATATATATGTTGAAGAAGAATAATAGAATTTTAACACAAATAATACAGTAGTACTTTTCGACCTTTGCATTCGCTATTTGCTATAAAAAGTTTTAGTTAGCTTTCATCATCATAACAGTCATTCACAGAACTCCATTGCTGGATATAGGCCTCCTCAAAGGGGGAATTTTGCCCATAATTGCCACGCTGGGCAAGCGACAGGGATGCTGCTGGCCATACTCGCTCAATGCATTTGAGCTACTCTGTTGCATGGAAATATCTGTCGGTTCTGGTTCCTTAGTCGCCTGTTACGACACCTGGTACAGGGGGTGGTACTATTCTACTCTGCCGGAACTACAAGGCTAACACTAGTTAGCTTTAAATAAAATAAATATGTGCACAGCTCTAAATTTAATCATAAAATGGACAAACATTAACAAACAAAAGCACCCCTACAACATTTATATTGAAAATATCGCCAATTCAAGTTTATATACGGGATTCAGCAGGGTATTTGATTTTAAAGCTGTGCCACTCGCCACAGTGGCCTCGATCGCTCGGATCATTTTCACAAGCAGCCAGAGAACAAGAGGTTATCCGGTTGGTTTTCCGCACGTTTATCCGGGCGTGCAGCACTGAGAAAATAAAACTGAACTGAGACGGAAAGATATTGCATTACAACTTTCTTTTAAAGGATTGATGCCGATGCTCTTACACTATAAGACCAGATTTATAATCGGCTTTTGAACGCTCGGTACACCTTGCGATCTTTTTTAGTATGGTCCTGTTTGCTTCTTTACTTCTTTTTTCTTTGTTTCTCTTTTGGTACCTCTATGGGTTTTAAAGGCGATTTGCTAAAGAAAATTGTAGGCTATGGCGCAATAGTAAGGCAATTGTAGGTTGAGTGAAGGTGCGACACAGCTAGTCAAATATAAATTAAGAATTAGGTCTTCCAGAGATACTTTGGTAAACCCTTGTATATTCTTTGATCAGCGAATGGGGTTCATGCCTGATAGTCAGCTCTCAGTAATCGCGGTCCACAGAGGGCACACTCTCAGAAGACTAGCTCAAGTAGGGTTTACCACTTAGCATAATCGGGAAGGCTGGGCGGGGATACCCTTAGGTATTCTTAACGTATTCTAAGGATTATCCCAAATCCAAACATAAAATATCATGAGTATATTCTTTTCGCGAAACGGTTTATACTATTGACTGGATTAAAAATAGCAAACTGCAAGTAAACCTTAAAAATAGTCTTATAAATAAATCAAAAGGGAACTCTCAAATAGAACCCGACAACTGCGGAGGAAAAATATCAAAGCACAAATCCAGCTCCGAGATATAGAAGTCCTGGAATTTTTATCATATCTGTTTGGATGTCTATCACAGACGGCTTTATGTCGAACTGAGTAGTTCGAATGACGCGCCGGCCAAAGAGTTATGCTAACGTTATCCACTTGAAAATTTACGTTGATATAAACATTTTATCGTTTTGCTTTAATGTCGTGGAGTACTAATAGCAGCGTAGAATAGTGCCTGCCCCTGTACCATGTGGCGTAAAAGACGACTGACCGTGGTACCAGAACCAACAGATGACCCTTTTTTTATTTACTAGGGCGACAAGCAATCATACAGTTCGCATGATAGTAAGCTTCAAATTAATCTATACTTGTTGCCAACCTTGTGGCTTGAAGATATTATGTTACATTACTCAGTAATCTTATCCTGCGGAACACAATGCGAACACTGCTATTTGGCGGTAGAAATAGTTGAAAGTGAGGTACGATTTTAACATGAGGTATGAAGTCTACCCCATGTTAAAATCGTAGCTCAAATGTAACAGTGCGAGGTGGCTTAGCAGCATTCTCGTCGCGAAGCTACGCTCTGCGATTAGCTCTACGCCTGCCCACCACAGCCCGCAAAAATCCCGCCTTGGGGAGACCTATAAAAAATTACACATAATCTCGTATATTGAGTGACTCCGTGATAAGTCGCTTAAAACACTTGAGATACAGATATCGGACTTCCGAGGAATCGCAAATATAATACTTAAATACAAATTTCAATTTTTTACAATTCAAAACCCAGACACAGATGAAACACAAATATATGAATATTTGACCGGGAGGTGATCGAACCTATCAGCTTTGAGCTCAAGGTAGGATCGCTACCACCTGCGCCCGACAAAACCAATGTCCGACAATGATCGTTCTACATCAGCTATGATGATAAACTTATTGATATCTAGTTCCGTAATTTACACTCACATTAGTCCTTAATGCAATAGAGTAATACTATTGTTATACAATACTATTGTAGAGTAATACTATTATCCTTAATGCAATGGATTTATACTATTACATATTATAATTGTGAAAGGGAGTCTGTCTGCTTATCACTTTATCTCGACTAAACGTATTGTAGAGACATTTGGCATGTAGCCTTGCGATTGCGGGTGTTCTCGTGAAAATAATAAATATTACTAGTAGACTAAGTTACTTCTTATAACATCAGATATTTATCAGTGAAAGTCCCGTCAAATCGGTTTCGGAATTCATATTAAACAAACAGACGAAAAAATTTAAATATAGTTTTTGTTATAAGTATCGTATGGTGGCCAACAGATCAACCTACCCTATCTGTCAAATTTTTACAGTCTATTTTGCAGTGATTACGTAAACAGACAGACATTAGAGTGGCAGTAGACAGATTTGGATAGGTTGATCTGTTGCTGTGTTAACATACTTTTCAACTTCCATTTAAAAAAAGAACTTTTTGTATATAAATAGGTTTTACATACAAATAGACACTTCAATGTAAATGGTAAAAATAAATAGGAACTTTTCATATATTTCTGTACTTCTATCACTTAATCAAAAGTTAAATCTACCCGAAAATAAGTATTCACAGCAAGATAGGACTACAACATAGAGAATAATATAATTTAAATTTTAACTATCATACTTTTTGGTAAAGCCGTAAGGAACCGGCAGAGTAGAATAGTACCTACTTCCCTCCGTACCAGGTGTTGCCTGAGGCAACTAAGGTACCGAAAGCGACAGATGGTGGTATATCCGTCCGAAGCAGCAGAACTTAAATACTACCTGGGACGAGCAGCAGCATCCTCATCGCGAACTTGATTTCTGCGGTTGCCACCATGCCTGCCCCGCGCGACAATTATGGGCACAAATCTCCCCATCTTGGGGAGGCCAATGTCCAACAGTCGACTTTCTATGGCTGATATGGTGACGATAAATCATTCTTTAACCTGGCATCTTAACAAATAATATCGTGTTATACATAATAAGGGCACAAACGAATGTGAAACAAAATCGAAATTAGATAGAAACCTATATATAAAGGCAAAGGAAAATTAAAACAAATCCTCTTAACTGGCAAACGTGTTTCATTGCGGGGAATTCCCGGGTAGTTTACACAGCAGAAATTGTGTCGCATGCTGCCACTGCGACTCATTTCCACTGGAATATTCAGAACTGTTAAAATGACAATTGTTACTTTCTATTTATTATCAAGTGTGTTATTTTACCACAGGCAATGATTTTATATTCGCTGTACTCGTATAAGTAAAATTATCACAGTAATTTTATATTTGCTTGATACACGTATAAATCTTTGTTTATAAAAATTTTGTATCACGTTGTTTGTTCGGGATGAACTTCAAAAGTGCTGAACAAATTTTAGTGAAGTGCTTACTATGAACAGTATAATCTAACTTGAGAGTTACGATAGTTCATGTTTCAATTTAAAGTTGCAATATTTTTTTCAGTGTAAAGATATATAGTTAAGACAGGACAACGTCAGTCGAGCTAGCTAGTCTTTATATATAAAAATTTCGTATCACGTTGTTTGTCCGGGATGAACTTTAAAACTACTGAAATATTTTTTGTTTACTGTGAACCCTTTGATCGAAATTGAGAGATTGGATGGTTTATATCTCATTTAATATTTATTTCAGGATAAACATATATAGTTACAAAACAACGTCTGTCGCATTAGCTAGTATATATATATATATATATATTATAGTATATAAAAAAGAATTAGTATAGACACTACTGTCTTGATTTTCAGTTGCGATTATTTTTTATTCTATGACTGTTTTGTATAAAGATTAAAATTTTAGAACTTGATTTAGTAAATAGAAATAAAGTTCAATTATTTTGGTAATATTTATGAATATTGTTGTAATGGGCGGACGACCTGGTGAAGGATTCGCGAAGTCGTTGGTTCCGGGCGCCGTTCTCGTTGTAGCGAAAATCCAGTGAGGCCTCTGTCCATCAGTGGACGTCTGTGGGCTGATATGATGATTGTGAAACCTTTTATATAAATGTGTAATTGCATTTTCCCCTTTAACTTCTCACTATGCCTAGAACATTCCTGAAATAATCGAGGACTTCGGGAAATTGTGGTCTATATAGTGGTATGTCGGGTGCTAAATCAGGAACGGGAAATAATAGACAAACTCCCAGTTCACTACACCAATAAATCTATCTACTTTTTATATGCAAAGGTTTCCATGGCGCAAAAATTTTTGTATGTCTACAACAATAAAAAAAAAAACTAAGAGCTCGGCGTTCGAATTGTTCCTGCTCCGGTGTTCCTCTTTTGAATTCGACCCGAAGCGCATCGGAGTTAAGGCCATTATAAATATTGCAAGGCCATTATAAATATTGCAAGGCCACTGTCAGCTTTCAATAAAGGTCGGCAAATTGTAAAATGTTGCGAAGTGATTTGCTCGTGTTTAACTCGACTCATTAAGAAGCAAACGAACAGCGGTGCCACTCTGTTTTTAAGTGCTTTTATTCTTCCAGGAAATATCTACTAATATTGTAAGAGTGCAATTTTGTATGGATTCTTGTTACACTTTTTTGCCAGAACACCTAAACGGATCCGTCTGATGTATGAAATTTATTTTTATTCTGGAATCCATCTCAATTCTGTTCTGGAATAGCGCATAGGCCACCTTTAATCTGTAAAAGTATACAGTAAATAATTTATTATTTTATTACAAATAATTGATTCTCTTTGTACAGAGATTGTTTAATTGTCAGTAAAGATCAGAATTAATCATATTCCACGCAGGCAAAGTCGCAAGCAAGCTAATTCAAGATAGCATATTACGCATATTTTTTCGGTACATTTCATGACCTATGTAATCTTATCGGTGCATTTATTGTGTAGTCCTTAAATAAAACATAAAAACCCTTATAAGCGCAAGGTACTTGTAAGCGTTTATACAAACATTCCAGCTTCAGTGCACTGTTAGAGATTTTTTTGGCATAATTACAAAAAAGGAATGCAAGTAGGAACAAATGATTAAGATGTGTGATTTATGAGTGCTAATGAATAAGAATATTTTCAATGATATATATACGTCAAATTCTATTTGTAAAATGGTACTGCAATTTAATTAATTTTGCTTACACCCAAATATTATATTATTTGCTCAATATATTATTATACTAGCATTCCTGGTATTAATTATCCTCCCACATATTTTTACATAGATAAAGTAACAATTGATATTGCCATAGATCTGTATTGTACAGAGGGCTACAGATTAACGTCAAGTTAGTATAGGTTCACCTGTACCACGCTAAGTGAACAGTACTTTCACCATATCAGCCATTGGAAGTCCATTAAGCCTCTAATTTCTCGGGGAGGCCTATGTGTTCATAGGCCTCCCCGAAATTAGGAATATTCCCTATATTCACCACGCTGGGCAAACGTGTTGACAACCGCAGGGCGCAGCTTTCGCGAAGGGGGCGCTGCTGCCCATCCCCGCTCTGTGCATATACCGCCATCTGTCGGTTCCGGTACCTTAGTCGCCTCTTACGACACCTGGTACAGCGTAAGGTACTATTCTATTCTGCCGGTACTTTGCAGACTTTCACATGTACAATTGTATCAATATCAAGAATTGTTGTAATTGCTCAATGTCATTTCATCTCATCTATGTTCCTAGTGAGAAATAATAATTATGTAGATGGTTTAACAGCTTCATAGCGCTTAGTGGTATATAAGTTAACAAATAACATTTGAAACCTTTTATAGAAGTCTAAGTTAAATAACACAATTAAAAATATAAACGGCGACTGTGTACTCCGCTCGGTATTCTCCTGCGCCCTCCCGAAGCGCATCTAAATTGAGGCCGCGATAAATATTGTAAGGCCGGCAAATTGTAAATTGTTGCGAAGTGATTTTGCAGAATTCATTCCGTAGCAATCGGATGTCGGTGCAGTAGTTGTTTTATGGTATATTTTCTTTTGAACGTCCAATTATCTTTCAACGTTTCCCATAGTTTTTTTTTAACAAATGTAATATGCTGTTTTGTCGATCAGATATTGTATCTGTTCGTTTATCATCATAGCAAAGTAATACCTACACTTTACCTGGTGCTGTAAGAGACGACTGAGGTGTGGGACTAACTGCTATTACGCCAGCCTAGCGGGAATTTGGGCTTAAGCCTGTTAATCATTTTTTTAATTACACTTATTTGCAAAGAAACGGGCACCTAATCAATGCACCATTTCAGATGTTACTATTGATTTATTTGATAATTATAGGTAGATTTACTTTCACAATTTTGTAAATTAATAAGCAAATAATCGTTTTCGTCAGCATTATCATAAAATTCTGATAAAATTTATGGGCTTTAATGCTAAAGTTCACCAGTAGTCTATGCTCGCTAGTAGTGCATATGCTCGTGAAGTAAAAGTGAACAAAGATTTTTGTTTGTTTTTTCTTTAATAAGTAAAAGCAGATAAATTTTTAGTATAGATTGTGACCCCCTCTAGCTGAAATCACAGCTTGAATTCGTCTGGGTGTGCTAGCGAGAATATCCCGAATACTTGCTTGCAGAACACGTTCCCACTCCGCGGTAATCACATTCTTCAGCTCTCTGATGGTCTGCGGAGCCGGTTGTACTGATCTCACGCGTCGTTTCAGAACGTCCCAGACATGCTCTATAGGATTGGGGTCGGAACTTCGAACTGGCCAATCCAAACGACGAATGCCGACCTCTTGCACATACGCTTCCACATCGCCAGGCCAGCGGGCGCGAGCGTTGTCGTCCATAAAAATTGAGTCTTCGCCTAAAACGGCCAATGCGGGTTGTGCATGAGGAATTTTAACTTCCGGTTTGTATCGATTTCCAGTTAGTGAGCCGTTTACAATGAAGACTAACTTTGTACGATCCATTGAATTTATTCCTACCCAAAACATAACAGAGCCCCCACCATAAGTTAGATAGATTTCTTCAAAACAAGCCTCTGCAAAGCGTTCTCCTCGTCTTCGTAGCACTCGCCGATGTCGATCTTCACCGAACAGATATATCTTGGCTTGATCGGAGAACAATACCCTATTCTAGTCTTCTTGAGTCCATAACTCACAATTTCGAGCAAACTTAAGCCTGGCACTCTGCTCACGGAGTAACTTAGGGCCGCGGGCCGGGCGATGACTGCGTATATTGGCCTCGAGAAGCCACTTCCTGACCGTCCATAGACTAATATGCACACTTCTTACTGACTATGACTATACTATGTATTGGTATTTAATAATACTCCAACGTCGCAATCTTTAAATAATCTAAACTATTTGTAGACATATAACACGTATGTCTATTTAACATTCAAATTGTTATAAATCGTGCAATCGCTTTACACTCTAAAGCGTCTAAGCATAAGCTCTGAAGCTAGGGTTGCCACAATATTATTTTTGCAGAATAAACTATTTTTATTGTTCCAAACTAAGTGTATTTTTCAATATAACTTAAACATATTTTATTATATTAATTGTCCGTCACTGTACGGCACATTAATTATATTGTTAAAGTTTTACATTTTCCTGATTATACATGTAATAAAATCAATACAATATTGAATATAGGCAAACGTACCTTACGCAGTATCATCCGATCGTGATACCTAGAACGTACCACATGTAATACGGTCAAGGTACCGGCTCAAATACAATTTTTTGACAATTTGAACAATCCTGGAAATACTTAGTCGCCCATAAGATTTCCTTTGCTATAAAGAGAGTATAATACCAATTAATATACAAACAAGCACGTGTTGCAAAGTTCAATAACCATCATTCACCATAAAATATTTCATCTATTAACTCATACCCACACACATCACACAAACGTATATACAATTAGTAAATATAGACGAGAAAATGTGTTGTATGTTTTTATATACCAGAGGATAGGATAACGTACTGGTGGCAACCTTAACTAGAGCCGCGATAAATATTGCAAGGCCGAACTCTCAATAAAGGCCGACAAATTGTAAATTGTTCGGATAGCTCCACACTGGCACTGCCGGGGGGAGATTTGCTCATGCTTTACAGAAATTTGAAAATAAACGGACTATGTGTGATCAGGGCTGTCATCGCAGCCCGGATGAGTGGAGAAAGTAGGATTTCTAGAATCTAAATTAAAACAAAAACACCTCGAGGAGCTTTTATTCTTTGAAAATTGGTTAGTTTGTTTATAATCATCATATCAGCTATTGGAAGTCCACTGCTGGACATAGGCCTCTCCAAGAAAGGATGTTCTTTGCCCATAATTGCCGTGCTGGGCAAGCGTGTTGGGAATCGCAAAGTGTAGCTTTCCCGACAGGGATGCTGCTGCCTATTCCCGCCCTGTACATTTGAGCTGCACTTGCTCGGAGGGATATACGGCCATCTGTCGGTTCTCGTACCTTAGTTGGTTTGGGTCAAGGTTTGGGTAATAATAGTAATAATATACTCAGACAATAATGTACACAGAAAATAACATAAAGACAAATAAAACTTATAATTTATATTATTTTGAAATTTAAAAACATTTATTATGTCTTGTCGAAACATAAAAATAAACTCCGCAGAGGGCAACCCTACACATGAACCTTTTCAGCAAGCTGCTTATATTTGAGCATTGTTGGCTTACCGTTGTTTAGGTCCACTAGTAGCTTGTTGGTAGTTTTGAATACTACTTACTCTGGTTGATTCTCAGGTGACGTTTACCGGATCATTTGTTAACTAAACTATGCATGATAGCAGCCTCCGACACAATTCCTTTGAGAGTTCGGTACATACCCTTTAGTGCTTGTACACGTCACTCGCAGAAACTATGTACCAGAGAATATTAAGTAGACATCGAGTAGTTCAGAGTCTGTTGTTAGTCTCTTTATCATTTATGCGATCCTAGTATTTATTATTAGTATTTTTTCGAAGATTATCTGGTTTATTAATACAAAATACATATCTTATCTTTATATACATAAATTCCGTGTCACGCTGTCGGGATGAACGTGTTTAAACGTTCTTAACCAATTTTTTTTGCATACTGTATATATTTTGATCCAACTCGAGAGATAGGATAGTTAATATCTCTATTTATAGACGCAATATTTTTATCAGATAAACGTAAATAATTATTACTGGACAACATCTGCCAGGTAAGTTAGCTAGTATTTTTTTGTTTTTGTAAGTGTGATAGTAAGTGTCACTGAAGCCTATAGACACTCGATTACTAACGCATTGCGAACCTTGTAACTTGAAGATATAATGTCACATTATCCAGTAATTTCACTGCCTATGGCCTTCAAACAGAAATACATTAATATGAATACTGCTATTTGGCGGTAGAAATAGGTGAGAGTGAGGTACTAATACAAACGACCTTGGTATGAGGCCTACCTCTTGCAGCATAAATATATATAAAGGTATGTACTAGTATGAACTTGCGCGTTGTCCAAAATTCAGATTAAAATAACGAAATCTTCCAGACTGAGTCGTACTTTTGAACTTCCGTTCGGAGCTGTCAATGTTTCATCCCACGGGCTAAAGTCTAAAATTTGTCAAATCGATATTAATTAAGTTTATTATTGTGAATTTGTTACAAATATAACTAGGAACTGCAGAGCAGACTGTAAAGTTCTTAATGTAACATCATGAAGGATGTTATTACCCTATTCTTTCAGTTTTATTTTTATTTTTCTGTGTAATGTAATACAATTAATTAGATCAAAAAATCCATTCAATTGGTATATTTCATTGTTTGTGTGAAACATTATTTATTTGCTTCTCTGTGTCATGTTTATTTGCTGCACATGACTTTGGAGCTCCAACGTGTATCACTTTTTTGTGTGCATAAAAAAAATCGCCGTAAAAACCCGTCGCCCTTGCTTTCTCTCGACCCATCCTGATCTTGAATGAGAACTATTCCTGTCGCTTAAGTACTACTACTTCTCTAATGGCGCAGCCATTGAAGCCTGTGTAGTCCAGCAATGCAAGAAAAAATAATTTGCTGGTGTGTTAGCTATTATTATGAAATACTTATCAGTCTTTTGTGTAAATAAAATAACTATTATTTTTACAATATTGTAAAGAAACGTTTCGTTTAGTCCTAGTGTAACAAAACCTGTACTAATATTATAAAGCTGAAAAGTTTGCTTGTTTGTTTGAACGCGCTCATATTAAATTGGCGCTCTCGAAAAGTTTGAAAAATCCTTTCAATGCTGGATAATACATTTATCGAGGACGGCTATAAGCTATATAACATTTAGCAATAACAGCGTAGCATTCATGTTACTAGGTTGTTTCTACAACTCAACGCGGGTGAAACCGCGGGGAGATGTTAGTTTTAAATAATCTTAAAGTATAATGAATATTTTGACAGTAAAACCGCACCATTATAATTAGTTCTTAATCTCTTCTTAGTGATTACGTACTTAATTTGAAGAATATTTGTGCAAAATTTCGTACATACGGACCAATTAGTTTAGGTCAACATATTTTTGCCCTGTTTTTTTCGACCTCGTTATCGAAACAGAAAAAGGAGTTAACATGGAAAGCTACTCATCTTTAAACATTTGCCCATAATATTATTAACTAATAAAGCAGCGGCAAATCTCTAGTTAAAATTAGATGTCTAATAAAGCAATAAAAGTATTAAAGTAGAATGTGTTTCCCAATCTAAAAAAAAATACTGACTGAATACGAGATCAAAACTCAAGACTAGCCTCATCCAGGTTTAATTTACAACAAAAATTAAACAATTTGTGTAAAACATATTAAAGTGATTACCGGTTGCTAAAACATACAGTGAAGTTCAGCGATAAATAAAAGATAAATCTAATTTTGTTTTTACGCGTCAATCTTTCCATCCGAGGCAGGCAATCGTTCCTAGAAATTGACAATCGCGCGTTCACAGTGTTCACAAGATGACTAACATCGATCTATACCTATACTATTGAGCCGCAAACACAGTATGGATGTAAAGTATAAACAGTCACAGTTCGCCCCGGCGCGATACGACACGTTTGGCCCTCACTGTCTGGATTTTTAGAGGTAAAGCCGTTTCTAAAATAATGCATGGCCTGCGAATACTAACTCAGATTTTTTGTTGGCATTTGTTTTTCCAAACGAAACTGTAGTGGCGCGAACGACCGTTTGTGTTCTATATTCTAACTATTTCATAATAGATTAAAACGAGTTAAAAATGGCGGACTTTTTTAAATATGTGTAACTATTTTGACGAATAAATAACAAGCGTTTTTAGCCTAACTAAGAGAAATACGGTGAATTCGATTGCGTTTATGTTAAAAAGTAACATGTTATTTAATTATTAAAACAAGTGTATTGTATACAAAATAAAATATTTTACTTGTGTTACCATATACGTGAGTTTTATACTTCGGTACTTTAAAAACATAATAATTGTGTTTACTATTTGTGTTTTATATTTTTTTAATCACTGTATAATATAAATGTCTCTTACTATTGAGAAATTAAACAATACAAACTATTTCAATAATAAAAAAATATTTATTTAAAAAATGAGCTTCCGATTGTCAACACAGGACCCGGTTAATGTGCATAGAAAACGGGAAACCCAGCAGAGATAACAATACAACAATATCAAATCAGGGTTTTCCTTCTATATTAAAGAATCACCATTTCAACCAACAACATCGTATAAAAAAGGTTTCTTAATAGCGTGCTTGTTTGTAGGGCAAGTTTTCTCACCAAGACAGATTAGAAGTCGTCTTAAGTTTTAATAAGCTCTCTCCCGTTTTCGATTGGACACCTGGTAGAAAATATCTCCAAATTGTACTATATAAAATTACCCCGGTTCTAAGTTACTGACGCAATAAATTAAGTTCGATACAAAATAATGAGGTAATTAAAGGTGCATTTTTTTTCAAGAGGATATTAAGACGTAGTTTCCACCGTCTCTTATTTAGTAGCCGTAATGTAAAACAGAATATTTTATAGGATGGTTCATAGTCTCTCTTACTTATTCGTTACATAAGCTGAACTTAAGAGTCTACCCTGCTGGTGAAAATTTATTTGCATATATATGTAAATATATATATATATATATATATATATATATATTATTGTCAACTGTCACGCTGATGAGAGGATCAAACGTCGTTGAAGTTTTCTTTATAAGCACCAAAGCTTCGATACATCATTGATTTTGCTTGCTTATAATTTAACTAAATAAATAATTTCGTGGCAAAATTGTGCCACCCACGTTTTTATTACACAACCATAAATAATATATTTCCCCTTTATCTAAAAATATAAAAATAAATCCTTACTTCACTTGGTCACGCAATCACGCGTGAACGCCTGGACTGATTACTCAATTTTAATTTGTTCCTGTGTTTGTTATTGTCAATAGATGGTCGTTATATTTAAGAATACTTAACAACCAAATAATGACTACTAGCTGACCCGATAGACGCTCTGTCTTAACGACAACTATTCAATTCGAATTGGTATAATTAATATTCATAATATACAGTTTATTTAATAAAATTATATTGATGAAATCAAATAGTGTTTTTATTATTCTAATGCTTTGTGATATTCAATTGTTTTTCGCGCGTATATAAACAGTTTTGTTGGAACATTATGTCATTTGACACATTCTTTCAAATATCATCATCAATAAGTGCTCATCAAAAATGATGTAAAAAAATGACAATCGCTTAAAACAAATACTTCGATCGAAGTTGTTTTATTGATAGAGAATGTATGTAAATAATTAATATGTGCAAAAAAGTACCAGCTGAGTCGCAATAGGTACTATTTTAAGTTGCGACACTAACGGCAGCCTAGTACACACATTTACGACTGTAAACTTATAAAATTCTATCAAAAATTATCAATTGATATTTAACCCAATTTACAGTAAGTAAAGTACATTATTAGGTGAAACACTTGACAGTGAGAGTGAGACTTGACGTGAGACACTTGACACTTGACAGATTTGCATAAGTTTATCAGTTAGTGTGTACTAACAAAGGAAGGTTTGCGCCCGGTGAAATGTCATCCTTATCAGATTAATTATTTCAGGGATAGTAGATTTTCTGCGCTCAGACTCGATATTAATTAAAAATACATCAAATGACTGTCATCATCATATTTGCTGTAGTTCATCCTCTGTAGTATCGTTTACCTCGTGAATAAATGTTCGGCACACTGCTTGTTGATGCATGGTCTTCACTCCAAAAACATAGGGCTCCCTAGGCCGTCGATTCCGCAAACTGTACTATATTAGTGCCTTTGGTGCTTTCCCTTTTGTCAAATAATTAGAACAGTCCATTTAATAATGTTGAAGTAACTGTTTCAAGTTTAAAATCCATTTTCATTCGTTGGATCAATAAAGTGGTTGTCACTTTATAACGATTCCTTCTGGAACTGTCCCCTTAACCACGTGACCAATTTCTTTAAAATTTATCACCGGTTAAACGGTGAAAGTGTAACAAGCGAATAAGTTGACAGTCAGTTTGCATTTATAATATAATTCATAATCATCATAAAAACAGCTGAGTAGAGCAGAGCGTCCATTGCTGATCATAGGCCTTCAAGGGATAATTTTGTCCATAATTGTCGCGGTGGATAGGTGGTTATTGCAGAGCGTAGTTTCGCGACGGGAATACTATAATGGTGGATTTACCACCATTTGTCGGTTCCGGTATCATCATTGCCTTTTACGACGTCTGGTACAAAGAGGACGTACTATTCTATCCTGCCGGTACCTAACGGCTTATTATTTATAACATATTTAAACAACGAAGAAGTATTTAAGTGTTTTACAACAAACGTTCTTAGCGTTGGTATTTTCTTATTTCTTTAACTGCGCAACTACACCTACCTCTAGCCTCAATCAGAGGCCGTGCGTCACAGAGCGTAATAATTTTAAAAAGGTTAGCTCGTAATACGCTGTCACCCCACACCAGTGACGCAGTTGCATTTCACAATGTTTACCGATAACATCTGAGGCAAATTAATGTTGGAATGATAGATCAAAGGTCGCTACAGTAAAAATATTTCTTTTATTACTCTTTTTGCTTTAAAACGCGGTAACGTTTTATTGGTCTCTCGGTTAAGTTGCGGTGACAGTTTTTAAAATTAAAAAGTAAAACTAACAGCATTTTATTACGAACAGTTAATCGATGCATCAACAAAAATGAATGCATTTTTGCTGATGCATCGATTAAAATTGCCATTGAAACAATCAAATCATTATCATTGACGTCCACTGACACTTTAATGACATTTAAACATAAATCTTTATTTGGGTTAATTTTTAGCCCGTAATTGTCAAAATGAGTAGGCGTGTGATAATCGCAAAACGTTCGCGGCGAAAATGTTTCTGCCCATCCCTGTCGGTTCCGGTACTTGAGAGGTCAACATTTACCTACGTACATTACAATATATTTCAAAATATAATTTACAAATAATTATAGATAAATAATGATCCAAATCCTTAAGCTTAATTCAAACCATCATCATACACAATCATCAAATACATTTAAACATAGTAATAATATCTTAGGCTCTAGAATATATTATAGAAGAAGACAATTGATAGAGAATAGTTAGTTAGGACAAACATTAATGTCCTGTACATTTATGTTTGTTCTATGTCTCTGGATGTTAAAGATATATACTTAAGTATAATATTTGTATTGCCACTGTTGTTTGTAATACCCGTAATACAAGTGCTTTAAGTTACTATTAATTAAGTTCATGTTTCATTTAAAATTAATCAATTAATATTCCAAAATATGTAACTTGCATTTTATTTCCCATGAAATGACTTATATTCCTGCATTTATACCTTATAATTGGTAAAATCTTTCAATACATCAGCCATTAAAAGTTAACTGCTGGACATAGGGCTCCCCAAGAAAGGGAAAATTTCGCCCATAATTGCCGCACTGGGTAAGCGTGTCAGCAATCGCAGAGCGCAATTTTCGGGACGGGGACGCTGTTGCCCATCTCCGCCCTTTGCATTTGAGCTGCACTATTTCGGATGGATAAACCACCTCTATCTATATATACCTATTGATTCTGGTACCTTAATGCCTATACGACATACCTAGTACACCAATTCTACTCTGCCTCACGGCATAAAATCGATGCGATTAATTTGCTTTGCACCATTATTTAAATATGCCTTTAAATATACCAATCCTAATATGAAAGGAGGTGAAAAGTTAATAAAAAATTATGACTTGAACATCATTTGAATCTTTTCGTCATAAATGAAATAATATTATATAAAGTGTCAACTCTGAAGACAAATCGAATATATGATTTTTCACAACTAGTTATCGATCGATATAAAATTGAGATCTAGCTGCTATAAAATGATAACAGGCTGATTGATACATTAAAGATATTGGAGAAATATTAATATAGTGTGTAATATATCACAGCATCAGTTTATATATATTATCAGCAATTTCCATCTGTATGTTTGAAAACGCGTCAAGCAAAAACAATGACACAGATTTAAATGTGGTGTTCACCGTTTCATGGATACATGTGTAACTTAAAGTCCTCCATTTTAAAACAGAAATCTACACTAATATGGCAAATGTTTATGTCAGCCTGTATGTTTGTCACGCATGTTTATAATCCGAATGAGGTGGTAATAAGGTAGAGTTGATTTTTATATTTATTTGTATATTTATTTATAAATTATACCTTTACTATCTAAATTCTTAGGAGTTCTCATTAATAATAAAACTGAGGCTGCTTAACTGAAAGATGTAACTATTGATCTCTGCTGAGTCTTTGAAGAGACTGTGTAACTTCCTTCTATTTGCCACTAAAATTGCTCTTGCCCAGTCACTTTTCTTTCCTATTTTAGTTGCCTAGATCTAAATGAAGATCAACTGGAAAAACTTGAGCGACTAAAAACCTTGCATAAGGCTCCTATTTGCATTACGCAAATTAGATCACGTGTCCGAATTTCGGAATAAACTAAAATGGCTTCCTATTCGACTTCGCAGGCACATATTCTTCCTTTACTGTACTAGATTCTATTTTTTACTAGATTTCATTCTAATCAACCCTTCCTACCCTTCTTATCTTAAAAATTGTTTCGTGTTCTTAGGTGAAAGCCACGAGAAATCTTTCATATCATCAAAGAACCTATTACCTGCAATGCCTCTGCATTCCACAACTTTTTTTAGCAAAATATTTACGGCCCTGGCCGTTCATTTATAGAATGCACTTCTGCTTAGCATTAGGCGCTCACAGTCCTTACCTGCCTTCGAACGATAAGTGAAGGAGCATTATCCTTCTTTATAATTTGTTATCTCTACATAAAACTCTATTAAATACATTGTAATATTTTTTTTTAACGAGTCGCGTATGAGAAGCAAATATTTTTATTTAATGAAATACATACTGAAGTAACGTTTATTTCCTAAACTTATTTGAACTGTTTGGTCGTATATTACCGTGTACAGTATTTCAATCTCTATAAAAAGTATATCTAAACGTTTAAACAAAGTACCTAACCGGTATGAATCACTTCTTGCTTAATCATCTCAATAATGTGTAATCTTAAATCAGCTGACCCACCTCTTGTCATAACTGTATCATAATACTCCCAAAAGCGATTGTAAACATCAAAAAAAACCCATCAGGTATTACGATTTAGTTCCCAGCTCCACCCAAAAGAAATCCCCTCTAAAAATAAATAATTCGAAGTAATTTTACAATAAATCGGTCCACAATAATAAACATTGTTGTTACATTTCATGGACACAGCGGCGCTTCCAATTTAAACTTTATTTACTTAGTTATAAGGGTGACGGTGGTCGTTATTTTTAGAACATAGATATCACAGCGTGTGACGAGACGTGGAGTCAGTCGTGCGTGACGTCACAATGCAGTACGAGCACTTGGCTCGCCATCGTGAGTCTTCGAGATTGAACGTGTAATTATCTAAAAATGGATGTAATCAAAGAATAATACGGCATACAGATTCCAAACATTGTGACTGTGCGAGTTGCAAGTTCAAAAGTACTGTGGAGTTAAAACCAAATATCGATATTCGTTTGTTTAATTGACTATCGATATCCATAAAATTATGATTATTCCATGTCCTCTATTTCTCTAGCTCGCATGAAGGATGATTTATCTATTCTAGTATTAAAAAAAGAAAAGATTTGTATTTTTGTTTGTAACGAATCGGTTTAAAAACTAATAAACCGATTTATGCCGTTGGGTGCCGGCAGAGTATAATAGTTGCTCCCACTGTACCAGGTGTCGTAAGAGGCGACTAAGGTACCAGAACCGACAGATGGCGGTATATCCATCCGTAACAGTGTGGCTCAAATGCACAGAGCAGGGATGGGCAGCAGTATCCTCGTCGTGAAAGCTACGCTCTGCGATTGCCAACACGCTTACCAAGCGCGGCAATTACAGGCAAAATTCCACCATTTTTGGGAAGTCCTATGTCCAACAGTGGACTTGCAATGGCTGATATGGTAAAACCGATTTTGGAAATTCTTACGCTAATAGAGAGCTTTATTCTTCTCGAGTTACATTGGCTATATAGTATGTAAAACAAGATTCGTAAGCGGGATTTTTGTGCGTTTGTAAACAAATAAAACCCAAAAAGTACTGGACTGATTTCAAAAATAAAGATCTATATTTTATCCCCATATTATCACGGAATCGATTACTACGTAGGTAAAACCGCAAAGCGCTGCTAATTTAACATATTCTGCCATTACCTAGAGCTGTAATAAACTTCTAAGTGAGCGCTATCAAGAGATAAGCCCGTTTCAAACACCGATTTTTTTAGAGAGATTTATGTGTACGTTGTCTTGTATACTTGAGGTCCAACTTCAATTCCCCTATGAAAGTAAGATAAAGCGTACAAACAAAAGATTAGAAGAAAGGATGATAATATAACAGCAGTGAACCGAATCAAAATCCTTTAACCTATATTGATCAACCTTTGGAAGTCAACTGCTGGACATAGCCTCGCTAGGCAAGCGTATTGGCAATCTCAGAGCGCAGCTATCGCGACGGGGATGCTGCTACCCATCCCCGCCCTGAGCATTTTAGCTGCACTGTTTTGGATGGATACAGCCATCTGTTGGTTCTGGTACCTTAGTCACCTGGTGCACTGGGAGATACTACACTATTCTGCCTCTACACTATGGTACCTTACGGCACTTTATTACAAATACAAACCTATATTATAAATCTATATATCTGTAGTATCTGTAGTATAAATCTATATCGCTGTATTTTGCAGTGCCCGAAATGGAAAAGGCGCAGTTTCTAGTCCATTCTTAAACCTGAGACAAGTACAATAATTCCTCATCATATCATTGGAAATCCATTGTTGGACATAGGCCTTTTAAAGAAAGGAGGACTTTGCTTATTATTGCCGCGATGGGTAAGTGTGCTAGCAATCGCAGAACGTAGCTTTTGCGATGAAATGCTGCTGCTCATCCCCGCCCTGTGCTTTTGAACTACAATGGTTATTGCATGGATTCAAGTGCTATTCTGTACAGACATCACGTTTGTGTACCACCGGGGTAGGCAGAGACTATGGATTTCCACTTGTTCGCATACCTCTCTTGCTTCCCTTACTCGCATTAGTCCTTTTATACACGCTTTATTATTCTGGTACTTTACTTCTGACCTAGACCTTCTTTAATACCTCTTCTACCTGGTTAGGATATGTTCCTATACCAACACTTCATCCGCTCTATTTATTTTTGCAGTCATTGTACTTTCATCCATCCTTTCTACATGTCCAAACCATCTTAACATTTTTTTATCTATTGTTGTCACAACATCATCGATCATCGATCTCTTATCACTTAAATAATATTAATTAAATAAAAATAATTGCTTTCGAAATCTACAGGAGGTAAATAAGGGAGTGATTACATAATCCGCCAGTTCCCATAGACAAAGAGACCTGTAATATTATTACGTATGTATAGTTTGCACGAAAACTTACCTGGTACGGTTTAAAAACAGCGTCCAATTAGCTAATGAGTTTTACTGGAACTTAGTTATGCAATGGATAGATGAGAGGTATTATAACGAGTTCCAATAAAGGACCGTACAAATTGCGGATGATTTCAAACGTACGAACAACATTATACTTGTATCATTAGATCTAACTCCCCGATCCGACGATCCCCGATGCGTCTTTAATAAATAAATCCCCACGACATCTTACACATTTACCTGACTCCGAGATAAAGCGCTTAAAGCAGTTGTGTAACGGCCATCAGACTACACAGGAATCATAAACATAATTCTAATACTGAACACTCAGACTCAAAACAAACACAAATATCACTATGTAAATTGTTATTGAATAAAGTTATCTGCACTATCAGGCCCGTCAAATTGTATAATCGACTATTATTTCTGTAACACTTATCCACATTAGGCTATTTATATACCTTTCTTATATGACGCTTATGATCTGTGTATATGCTCAATATGATGCTCTTATACCTTTCTTATCACAGAATTCACGAAACCCTGTATGTATTGTACGCAGATAGTAGTGATCCTATCTCGTCCGCCAAAATTCGTGGGTTCCATCTCCACCCACTACAAATATTAATATTCGTATTTATTCAATGTCGTATGTTATATATGTATATAAGTAGGAAGGGGGCTCAAAACGGGTCGCTTAAGCGGTCAACATAGTAAAAGTGAAAATAACGGCTAATTCTAATAATAATCTAGAATGAAATAAATAAAGTCAGTCGACTGAAATTACCAAACTAAGCAATAAGGTCTACTATTTTCAATTAAATAATTTAATAAAAACAACATTTACAAATTCAAAAAGAAAATCTAAATCAGCCTTAGTCTTTGTTAATACAAAATAACATGAAAAAGAAAACTATTATCAATCACTAGCTGCTACTAAAATTAAAAATATTAGTGGCACAAATCACAGAAATGAGCTCCAACACCAATATAGTCTGTGCATGACTTATGCACCTAACACTGGCAGCCGTCGCACTTTATCCAGTCTTCGTTTGGAGGCTCTGTGTACCGTCCGTGACAAAAAACGCGTATAACATCATCAGCGTCGACATTATAAACCTCTTAACATCCACTTGGTGTTTGTCAATCTGGTCTTCTAGAAGAACGAAAAATCTTTTAACTTGTGGTCTGTTAAATCCTCGGGTGCGAGCTACTGATGTTGGTTCTGGTTGTCTTAAACAGAGGTCAGGATGTCTTTTTCGGAAAGATTTGTACCAGTCATCGCCAGCAGTGTTGTTTTAAATGGGTGAGGAATATTATTGGCTTCTGCGTATTGATAAACCAAACTGCAAAATTCTTGTCTGGTTAGACCATAAAACAAGTTCTCCATGTGAAATACGTATTTAAGTAACTCAGTCTCTTGCTGTTCTGTGATCACGCTTCGAAACCTGCCGAGAGTCTTTTTCGCTGAGTCTTTTTTTATGTCTTTGTAGCGTCGACAAATTTATACCATATTTCATAGCTGCGCTCTTAACAGATGTTGTTTTCGCTGCTTCCGTGGCAGCTTTCATTGCTGAACCATCCCTTGAGGCTTGTTTTGTTTTCTTCTTGTACCTTTACCTTGTACTTTAGTCGATATTTTGATTTTAAACAACATAACCCCAAATTCAGATTTCCAAATGCACTATACTTGTGCTCCCTCTGTCGTCAGATGTCTGTAACACAAGTCCTTTATCGATTTATCATGGTTCAATGTATGTGATGTTGTATAGAATTTACTTAAAAAAAAATAAAAAAAACCATTGGTTTTTGCCTTTTTTATCGCTATCCACGGGGTGTTTATCCTCATACCTTAGAACCAAAATTGTAGCAACAGTTTCGGAGGAAATTCCTATAACGTACGCAGTTTGTGAAATGAGCTCCTGTGGATGTTTTCCCAGTAGAACACAGTATGGGATTCGTCATAAAGGGTACAAAGAGGTTACTAAAGGGTTCGCAACGCGTGAATGATGCCTCCGTATTGTAAACGTCCATTGGCTGCGGTAACCGCATAACATCATGGCTAGGCTACACATTTGTTTGCTACCGTGTGGTACATACAATACAAAGAATATGCCGATAAATTAGCCAAGGAATACCGGCAAAGTAGAATAGTACCAACATCAACAGATGGCGGTATACGGACGGTGTGTATATGTATCCACTCGAAACAGCCTAACTGAAATCCACAGGGCGGGCGTTTACCAACACGCTTGCCCAGCGTGGCATTTATGGGCGAAATTCCCCCTGTCTTGGGGAGGCCTATGTTCAGCAGTGGGCTTCTAATGGCTGTAATAATGATGTGAAAACCCTAGTGCTAGTTTTTATAGTGACGCGTGTCACAGCGCCAAGCAAAGGTCAAACCATATACTTAAAGTACTACTCCTGGGTCTGGCATGTAGCGGGGAATTATCCTACCAACAGAATGGTGTCAGTAACCTTTATCATAATATGGTGTTCCACCCTAGAAATCTATCTGGGGTCACCCGTCCTTTTCTTTTATATTTATTTTTATTGTCTGTTGTTTATTTTTGTTGTTAAGAATATCTATTCACTTCAATAAAATTGGAGAGTCTGTTTGTCATATTAAAATAACCTAATCCATATGCATTTACTAAATGCGTATGCGTGCAACGCGCTAGTGATGTACTTGTGATATTACGAGCCTCTATAGAAGCGTGAAACTATCACGCGGGTATAAGTTTCTTTGTTGACCTGGTTAAAAAAAACATTACCGAAGCACTATCGAGCTCGTCAAGTGTAGGCACGTATGGTTACTCGAAATTTCATGAGAGATTAAAAAGTAATAATTAGTACACCTTCCCATTTGTTATATTAGTTAATTGTTGTTTATTGTGTTACATAAAAAAAGAGAAAGTACATCTTTGCCATCACATCATGTCAGCAGACCGCCAACGATAGCGTCTCGAATTCGCACAAAAGGACAAATTCCTTTTTGGGTTTTTACGTTCGAACTTGCCTAGTTTCGAGGAAACGAAGAATAATGTACACCACAGTTTATTCATTGGTGCTACATACATAATACGGCATGCATAATAGCGCCATACCACATACAGGCGCCGTTTGGGACGAAAAATTTCTCTTTTCTCTCAAAATCTAATCTCTAATTTAATCTTTTCGTTGTACCAAAGAGTTTTAGATTGTATTGCGCGTACATTCCGTCAGAGCCACCGTAGCGGCGAAAGGTTTGTGACAAGTTACAACTTGTTTGCGGCGCGATGGTTCATCATCTTTTTGTAACATATTTGAACAGCTTTAAATGCTCGCACTACACGACGTTTCGCCGCCGTTTTGTGTATTTTGGGTTTCGAAAGCAACGATGGCTATGTCAATTAATTCTAGTGATCTTGATGAAGATTCCAATATTAAAATTTGAGGAACTTGTCGGGGTAATCATTAAGTTCGGAAAATATTTTTGAAAACTGTCCGTTGTTTAAACTATTACGAATAAGAGGTTTCTCCATTTTAAACTGATAATTTTGATGCGGCGGTAAACCGTAGTGCGCGCGTTTACAGATTTTTATTTGTTTTTCCGCACGGTACAATGTCGCAGATTTTTCTGCCGCGCGGCGAAAAACTCGTAATGCGCGCCTAGCCTACCAGTTGTGGTACGGCAAGATTTTTTTCAAGTCACTCTTACGAAAACATTAATGTATATATCATGCATATTGCAAGATAGCGTGTTTCTTATCACTGACCATCGCATAGTTCTGTCCGACAATAAACTTTAAACATTTACTACTTAATTAGCGCCGGATATGTAAAAGTTTACCTGAGCGCGAAAAAGCTTAAAATTAATAAAAAAAAAGAGTAATGCATATTCCCTATTGTTTGTAAAAATATGCATATTTTAAACAGCATAGATTCTCATGAGAGATTGCGATAGACTTTGTAACAAGGCGAGAGTATGTTTTTTTAGTTCAGCTATTTGCAATTTAACGGCCCAACTAAACTTACGAAGCTATTAACTCCATCGTCTTAGTAAAGTCTGCCTATTAAAATATCAACCGTTATTAGAAAGGTGTTAATTTAGTTTGTCTTCTCACACAAACATAAATGGCAAAATCTTATTTGATAAATTAACGTATGAACGTAATGTTCGACAGATTTAAACATTACATATGAGTTTCCTCTCAGATATCCCCGGGTGCCTATTCATCCCCTCTGTTACGATATCCAGTTTTTGGTACTAGTTCCCAGATTCCTAGGCTGTGTAGACTTTACAATAGGTACAATAGCCAGATTGATTTATTTTCCTCTCCTTACTATAGAGTTGATTTTAATTAACGCGCCAAATTTATCATATAGACTTAGAATTAATTAGTTTTAAACAAGAAGCATACATTAATTAAATGTCCTATCGGAAAATAAAATTACTTATTGTACATTTAGCTTTAAATTCTAGCTTCTGTATACATACACCTACACCTACTACTGTGTAATAGTATTGATTACGAGTCATATTGTCATATCTATGATAATATTGTAACATTATCTTGTCAGCTGTAGGTAGGACTTCCAGTCCTGGATATAGACTTCCCGAAATATTATACATTTAGGTAATTTAGGCTATAATTAGCACACTGAACAGGCATGGTGACAAGCGTCGCATCAATGACGCCGTTGGACGTCCCGTCCATTTTAATTATAGCTGTTTTTGCTTATAGTTTAGTTCAACTATATATTTTTCGGATGGATTCACCTCCATTTTCCGGTTCCACCACCTTTTAAACAGGGAAGTACTTCTAATCAGCTCGTATGAATAATTTTAAATATATTCCCAACAAAAACATTATCTGTTAATAATATCTCTTAAATAAGTTAATTAATTAGATTTTAATACAATAATGTTATGTTTGGTTCGTTAAATTTGAACTTTTTAACAACTTTTGTATAAATTGTTATCTTCTCAATTGAGTAGGTAATTAATTACCTGACAAAATGTTTAGGGACGGTATCCAATAAGACGTCTTTATTTTATTAAATGACGCTGTGGCTATAAGATAATAATGTAGGCACGATGTCGAGCAGTTAAATACACTTGATAATAACAGTGCATTTAATAATGAAGTGTTTAATTGGTTTATCGTTTTGCCGTACATGAACTTATTGTAATTATTAAATACTTTTACTTACACACAACACCTTTTGTCAATCTGTGAACGGTTGCCGCAAAGTAACCGAAACGACAACTAAAAATGTAATTAAACCACGTTTTTAAGCTGTTAAAAAAAGTATTTTTATTATATATTCTAGAACTAAATTATGAAGATTATAATTGTTAATGTAAAGTTGCGATCTGCACAAAAAATGTATGTTTTCCCTGAATACTTATCTATCGTTATGAAGAGCTGATGCTCAATGGCAGTAATAAAAAGAAAAAAGGGTATTATATCTTCTAATTAGTTAGGTATCCCGTATTAAGACAGAGGTTCACACGGATTCGTTTCGAATGCCTTACACCAGAATTTTATCTAAAGCGACAAATGTGTATCAAATGGTAATTGCTGGAATGACTGTGTGAACAAAATGCATGATACAGCACATAAAATCCTTAGTTACGTTCTTATCTTAAAAACTTGATAACTGTCTAATCAACTGTGAGTGCATTTAATTTTTAAAATATTTTATTAATTTAGGTATTCTATAGTCACATTTCCGGTCAGTGCATTCGGATTGTATATTTAACGTTTCCGCGACTGCAATCATATTATTGACATATATTTACATTTGAAGAGCTCCTAAATTTTTTTTCCGTTTGCGAAAATCTTTATTACTGCTCCCTGATAAGTCAATCAATCAATTTGTTTATTTGTAACTGATAGTGACGATTCGATGGCAAAAATTTAGTGGTTCCAAAATGTATTTAAAATAAGTATCGTTATTTTTGTGGGTGTTCTCTTTACATTTAGCTTTTTTTGTACTCAATAATCATTAATTCTTAGTCCAAGCGACACGCTTGAGATAGACATAAAGCGTACATTTATATAAGTGTTATGATATTTTTGTTAAAATAACATACAACTTCGTATAACTAAGTGAAAAAACGTCTAGGCAATTCTTTTCGACGCCTCAACTACTGAATTAACATAGTTCTGCCATTAACACTAAATCTGGTCGAATTACAACTGAGTTAAAACTTAAAAAGGCTTCTTAAGTGTTATTATGATGTATATTATATGGAATATAATGACTCCATTGAATTAGATTAAACAGATGTAATAAAGTAATTACGCATAAAGTTTAGTAAATCGTAAAGTTAAATGATACGAAGCATCCCCAGTTTTATTACAGATATTATTTGTATTCTATTTTTAAGATGAATTACTTACTAAATTCAAACAAATTACGTGTAGTGTTATATATTCATCACTTCCTTGTGTGATGAATGCTGTTAGTGATAAGGACGCCTCTTGGACTGTTTCATGTTTTTGTGAAGTTCTCTTGTTTTTTTTAATAATTTACATTGTAAATTATTGTTATTATGCTTAGCCATTTTTGTAGTACCATTAGTAAGGTACTGGCTGTAATTATGGTTGAAGCAGGAGCGTGAACGATGACCCACCACGCGGATTCCATGCGCATTAGCAGATTTAAAAATCTACAAAAGCAGCAGCAATATGTACCGGCTTAGTGTTTCTTCCATCGCCGTAAGGTACCGGCAGAGTAGAATAGTACCTCCCCCTGTAACGGGTGGTCGTAAGAGGCGATTAAGGTACCAGAACCGACATATGGCAGTATATCCATCCGCAACAGTGTAGATCAAATTCACAGAGTAAAGATGGGGGCGCCGTATCCTCGTCGCAAAGGCTGCGCTCTGCCATTACCAACACGCTTTCTCAGCGCGGCAATTATGGGCAAAATTCCTACTTTCTTGGGGAGGCCTATGTCCAGCAGTGGACTTCCAATGGTACACTATGATGAGTATTTCCCCCAAACCTAGGGTAGATTAAAATAATCATATTTGACCACACATCCTAATACCAACTGTTACGAAAGTAAGTTAAATTTCACAATCGTTTGGTGGGCACTTTATTCACTTACTCATGTCCATCTTGTTCACTTAAGAAATTCAAATATGTGGGACTATAAAAAAATTCAAATGCTCTGTATGTCAACCCAGACCGTGACACATTATGGACATCCCGCCAGATAGCTTTCCTTCTGTGCGGCCTGACTCAATCAATCCTCTTCTTTTGCAAACAACAAATGCCCCCAACGACAGCCACACAGTGCTGAGGCACAGCCTCAGAAGCGCCCTAGAATGATCGCCGTCGGGCGCAAGACAGGAACAATCAGACATTGGGTCGTTTACTAATACAATCGCACATCCTTCCGGCAGTGCTGCAATTGGCGACTGACTGACCGACTAGTCCAGCATTAGGTTCATCAACGAAATACTAACTAAATTTAACCACAGAATAATAATAAACTTTACTGTAAGTGAACAATAACAAATTTCATACTGATGGCCTTATCGCATTAAACATCTAAGATATACCTTTACTTTTGATAGCCTTACCGCATTGAGCGATTTTTACTTTTAAAGGTTGTCTACTTATTATTTGTTTTAATATACTAATGTTATATAATTTTGTTTCAGGTAAAACGATCTGTTACCAAGGCAAGCCATAGATGTTACACGTGTAAGCACAATCATACTTTGGAGGCTAGAAGTCGTAAGTAGGCGTGGCCAGTGTTCCCATAAGTTTTTGTCACAAAATAATCCTTATTATGTTGAAATACGGTTCAAGCATGTGCTAATTTTTACTTGTTACTTTTGACTATTATAACACCTATTCTTATAGTTAGTTGATATAGCATAGATCTGTGTCATATAACGGTGGATATAGAAAAAGAAATGCATATAACATTTACACATTTCAGAGGCTCATTATGTTTAAAGTATCACTTAGACGGCTTTCTATTCTTTAATTAGGGTAATGGCCTCATGACCAAGCATTTTTCATAAGTTTATGTCACCTTACGTTAATATATAATTTTATTTCGTTAAGGACTGTTATATATTTTCAAGTGTATATATTGTTTCACTCTCTATTAGTTATTAGTCTGCAAATTGCAAATATTAGTTTTAAAAGAAAAATTTCGTGCGTATCTTCTACAAGAATTTGGCTAAGCAAAATATTGTATTTAAAACGACTTTTCAATAGCGAAATTTATATTCTTTACAATTTAAAGCACCCGTACTTTAAGGTTTAAACTTAGCTATTGCTGGATTACGCTGTAGTCAACAAAGCGCACACCGACAAAAAAAGGTAAGTACCCTGCAAATGGCCGCTCTACGAATGGCGTCTGCGTGTTACGTGGAAACAGATTAGAGGTTCAGAAATGTGAATGCGGCCGAAATCCCTCAAGGGCGTCTCTGAGGTGCGTACATTGACTTACTTTTGTATTGAACTGATACAAAGCTTCTCCTTGTACATCAATAAGGTTTGTAGACTTTTTATGTTACTTTGTACACCACATATCATAAAACAAAGTCTTTTTCGCTATCTGTCTGTTCCTGTGTATGCTTAGAATTTAAAAACTGCGTAACTGATTTAGATGCGGTTTTTAATAGAAATAGTGATTCAAGAGGAAGGTTTATGTATATATAATACATTCATGCAATAAAGTAGAGAAACACTGATAGAAGTATCTAAGGTGATGGCGTAAATAAACAGAATTTATTGCGATTACATTGCAAACGCTGGCTGAACTCAACGAGATAGATCAAATAATATCCTACAGTACGCGGAGTCGCAACATACCTACCATATCATGTGTCGCATCTCTTAGCGATAACCGGGTTGGGTCGCTGCTTAAAGATAAATAAATAAAAAACCAGTAAATGGCCGTGAGATACCGGCAAAGTAGAATAGAACCTCCTATTTTACCATCTGTCGTAAGAGGCGACTAAGGCACCAGAACCGACAGATGGCGGTATATCCATTCATTACAGTATTATAGCTCATGTTCACAAGGCGAAATGGGCTGCAGCATTAACGTCGCGAAAGCTGCGATCTTGCAATTGCTAACACGCTTGCCCTTATGGGCCTATGTTCAGTAGTGGACTTGGCTTATGTGATGATGATGATGTGTGGTGTGTGGTGTGTGAAAGATCAATAAATTGTAGCCACTACAAAAAAAAATTAAGTTAATTTTATTTTAATAAATAAATATACTAAAATAAAAACAACGATTACATACAAGACTTACGCAAATATTTTATGGGAGTTAATCGGAACATCCCTTGCGCCTCCACCGATGGATCTTATTCACCGCGCCTTAATTATGAATACTTATATTCAAGTTACAAATAAATTGTAATGAAACAGCAAAACGTTTTATTACATTGACATTGTACAGAATACATTAACGTACGAATTTTTCTTGTCTTTACATACCGATTGATCATCGAGATCACTGGTCGAACTGAGTTGACAAGCAGTGACAGCAGTATAACATAAATTTTATTAGGTACTAGATTATTGTCCTGACTTGTATGTACTTACAAAATATTTTTTATCGTTCTGAGCGTAATCACCAAAAGGATTTGTGAAATTAGATTTAAACAGGAATCAACAAAAGCAACATTCACATATCAGTTCGTAATATAGTATGTTATCGCGCGATCAACTTGACTCAAGTGGCCAGTTAATTTTAACACACCCGTTCTCTCTTGGGAGTCCGTAACTGATTAAATGTTAATCACATCGTGCTGAGGGCAACGCTGCCCGATGTGTCAGTCGAAATTGTATCGTTAGTGCATTCACCTAGGTAACCTAAATATACTATAATAGAAACTCGAAACGCTAATATTTCCGTCTTCGAGTTTTCTGCCTTCCCGGACTATCTGTCTGTCTACCTCACCTTATTCTACCGCCAAATAGCAGTGTTCGCATTGCTGTCAGTAATATTTTGTGCTATCTGACATGATATCTGTCGGTCCCGACGGCCTGTCCCGATGGAAAAGTGTTTCTGACAGTGGCATTTATTAAAGTCATGCTAGCGGGCTAGTTGGACAAAGACATCGGCTTTATAAATTTACTATAGTAATTGAGATATTAGAGATTACAGCCGAGAAAGTGTAATCCATAACTTATAGAATTGTAATCTAAGTTTTAAAACTGTAATCATTCATTATCATACCAGCCTTTGAAAGTCTACTGCTCGACATAGGCCTCTCCAGGAAAGGAGGTTTGTTGCCCTTAATTGCTGCGCTGGTCAAGCGTGTTGGCAATCGCAGAGCGCAGCTTTCGCGACGGGGATTCTGCTGCCCATCCCCGCCCTGTGCATTTGAGCTCCACTGTTCCCGATGGATATACCGCCATCTGTCGGTTCTGATACCTTAGGCGCCTCTTACAACACATGGTGCAGTGGGAGGTACTATTCTACTCTGCCGGTTCCTCACGGCAAAAACTGTACTGGCAGTCATTAAAATGAAATGATATTTTTTTGTTTACCTGTTGTTTTGTGTACTTAGTTTAAATGCATTGTACACACAGTAACAGTTAAACCTATCCAAATCTGTCATAGCTTTGCAATCAATATTAATCTATAAAAGCGATCCATAGAGTTAAAAATTGACTGTGAAATATCTTGAGATTTGGATAGGTTGATCTGTTGCTTACCGTTCAAGAATTGAGATTTAGATATGGCTACAACAATAGTCGTAGTAGTAAAATATCGCTTTAAATGAAAATTTTAATTATCGCGTATAAGTTAGAGAAAAAATATCCTTGCCTTTCATATTATCACCTTCTACGTCACTTGTTTTATTACAAACGCAGGCGCAATATTCGGCACGGCTGAAACAGACTAAAACTATTGCGCAATATTGTTCCTACTCGGTACAATAGGAAAATGATGCAATAAAATTTTAATTCAAACTTAAATATTTTATTTGTAAGTGATTTTGTGCTATTTTATTGTTATCTTTACAATTGACCTTGTTTGTCAATTCAAATATTGGCATTTTAATTAACCAATAATCCTGCTAATAGAGTACAAATAATAGAACGTCATCTAAAGAGGATGTGAAACATGGCACCGCAGAGACGCCATTTTGTTTATACTTACGCCATGCTTCCGCCCGACTTTGTTCGCATGGACTGTTTATATCGTGTCCCTCGCGAACTTTACAAGATTAAAAGTACATAGCTATATCCTCCGCTAAGGTTTAAACTATTCACACACCAAAGTTTATAAAAATCGGATCACTGGCTTATCGGTGAAATATATATAATAAAATATTATACATATGTATACACGACGATGCCTGTTTTACCTCTATTCTATATAAATAAGTAACAAGTGTACAAGTAGGTACATAATGTTTAATTATTTTGAAGTAATTGTAGTAAACACGACATGACATGTGCTGGTAACAAATGACGTGATTGATATTATATAAAAAATATATATGTTGACTCTAAAACATATCTTATGTAAATCTCAAAATCTATTTAAATGGTTCACGAAATTATCACAACTACTATAATGATTAAAATTCAATCAAAATGTAATTTTATATCTAAATTAAAATATTTAAATGTCTTTCGTTTCATATATTTCCTGAATCATGAAGCTTTGAGGGGCGTTCGGATATCCGCCGCCTTTATGACACGGCTCTTGGCGGGTTTTATACGCGCGGGGAAGTGACAGGGCTGCCGAGGCTGTACTCGACTATGTTTTAATTATTTTACATATTAATACGTTTTTTATAATATGCATAGTTTTTTTTATTAAATAAACCGACAGTACAGTCCGCGGGATAGTAAGCGTCGCCGCAGCCTAAAGACGCTCGTAATATCAGAAGTACTCGCATGTTGGCAACCTTGTGTCTTGTAGGTGGTATGTCACATTACCCAGTAATTTTACTGCCGCTTGCCTTTCAAACCGGTACACAGCAATGCGATCAGACGACCTTTGCCTACCGAGTCTACCGGGGTGGCCGAAAAGAAATGATATATGCGATAAGACGATCTTACAGATCGCCTTATCGCATATATCGTTAAAGGTGTACAACAAAATGTATTATTCATCATCATTATTATCATCATACCAGCCATTGAAAGTCCACTGCTGAACATAGGCCTCCTCAAGAAAGGGGGAATTTACAATAGTGTTAGCCTTAGTCAAAATAGCCTTAGTTTATCTGTAAGCCCTGCCGCACTGTTTTTTTATATTTATGATGAATTTATCAAAAAAATATATGGTCCGCTTGATGATAAACGTGACCGTAACCTATAGGCACTAATGCTATCACGAAGATATTACTAGTGTATCGCCTTCCCTGTGAACTGAAGATACCGTGTAACTTTGCCCAGTAATTTCACTGCCTCTCCCACCCTTCAAACTGAAATACAGCAATGCGAAAACTGCTACTTGGCGTAGGTACCAATGCAAACGACCTTTGTTAGAGGTCTACCTCTAGGAGACGGGTTCGTTGACTTCACTTTATTTCACGATCCGCAGATGCACTTCCAGTATCAAAAGTGCCAGTGTCATTTCTTAGGGTTCATGCTAAATGTAATCAAAATTAATTCACTGCGTATTTATTATAAGACAATTTCGTGTTTTAAATAAATCTAATAGTGTCTCATCCCTAACCATCCAGCGAATGAATGCTCGATTGTCGGCCGTCTCTGTAGCGAACAATGAGGAATAAAAACACACTCTTTGTTCCGCACTCTATCGCCGGACGGCCCGTGCATCTATCCAATCCCGGGAATTCCAAATATTTACATCACCATTCTGCGGAAACTGCTGGCTTTGGAGTTATGCGAACATTATTTATAGATAATCGTTTCTTCAGGTAATAATAGCTTCAAGCAGCAGCAGTTTGTGGTTATGAAGCAGATTTTTTTGTCTAATAATAAGATAATTTCCGCCTGCAACTTCGCACATAAACTTCATGATATATTACGTAAAAACTAGGCTTCTATCTTCATATAAAAAATAGTTAACATACATTTAAGTAAAAGGGAGAGTTGGTATAGGATGAAGAATTAAAGAAGGGCCAGGTCAGAAGTATCAAGAATAAACGACCGTGTATGAAAGTACTAATGCCAAGATTGTAACAATCGGAGATCCATAGTCTATGCCTACCCCGATGAGACACAGGCGAGATGGATGTATGTAAATTCAGCCGGAAAGCAGTGAAAAATTAATTAGCCATTTTCACTTTGATAATATAAGTGTTTAGTATACGTATGTTGTCACAGCACTCTATTATAAATATATAATCAACATAACTAAAAGTCTACCGCTCCTCTTGCAAGTAAACCTTTTATAGGAGTTTACAGCTCCCATACGTTTAAAAAAAATGAGTGTTTACGATACGAGATTGTTGCTTTAGGTCCGGAGATTACCCGAATCGCGTGTCATTTTGTGTCCTTTTTTCTTTTGGGATTAAAAGATTAAAAGTGGCCTATTACCACCTATAGATACTGACATTCCAAGTTCCATGAAAATTGGTTCACCGATCAGCCATCAAAAGACTTTTTGACCAAGGCACAATTTTGTTAATATGTAGGTTTTTTTTTTAAACAAACAACAAATCCGTAGTTCGCATTAGGCATAGTCAAACTATGTATGGACAAGAAGACCTGAAAAATTAATACATTAGGCTGAAATACATGCTAGTAAGTGCACCTATAACTATCTACCTAACAGTTTGTCCGTCAGTATGAACATACAAATTTGAGGCAGAGTATTTGAGTCGATTTTTTTTGTCGCCCCAAATTGAGAGGTACTTATGAATTAAAAAGCCGAGACCATTTATTACACCTATGTCGAGTTCTCTCATCGTAAGTCAATGAGAACGTCAAAGGTTCTATAAGTCATATCTTTGACATATACTCGTACAGTTGTATGTTTCTACTTTCATCAATTTGTGTTCAAGTCTTATATTTGCTGCAAGATAATGATATCAACAACATTCTTAGTCTCATTAATTCCCAGTTACATTGGAATGAAGTTAAATGATAAGTCCATTTGTCAACTACGCTATGTTGTATCCGGCGAGTTCGGCCGCTCGTTGGCGACGAATGATTTCGCAAGTAACGGTACCGCGGCACCGTTAAAGTTGTGGTGTCCTCACTACAATGATCTACAGAGACTTTTCCTTATATTATATATTCTATGTATATACAAATAATCACATGTATTACTTGCACAATTATACAAAGTTCGTCTGCGTAGCTACCTCACTCTACTAAGAGAGTCAGTCAAATTACTGGGTAATGTGATATAATATCCTCATGTTACAAGATAGAAAATGCGCTTGTGATATCCTTGTCATAACACACACGTGTAAAGATTGCGTTGACGCATGTCAGCACGTGAACCGTATGCTTCTTTGTTGACTTATTAAAAAAATATATACAAAATCCATCTTGTATCTTGATTCAACCAAAACTAATAATATAAAGTAAGATAAGTGAAAAGAAAAATAAGATGTACATAAGGAATAATAAATAAAGTTTAAAGATATTCCGTTAGAAACTTCAATTTATATAGCTGCACAGAATTAGCTTTATAATATGTACATCAAATGTTTTATTTTTTATCGTAATGAACAAACATTGCTGCCACCTGACAGAATCATAGTAAATTAAAGGCTCTGTTTAAGACAAGGGCCCCAAATTCCTTATACATTCTGGAATTCATTGAGGCACTGGTGCCACAATGAATTTCTAAAAGTTAACTCAAAGCTCTAAGAATGCAAGATTTTTTTACCCTAAAACACATCATGGCCTCCCCAGTCATTTGTTCGGTTGAGATATGGAGAGCGGCGAGGCATTTGTCTGGCCTTCCGCGTTTGCGCTGAAAACGCTCCATATAACGATCCGCGATTCAATCGATTCAATTAACGTCATTGTGAATTAGCACAAACCTAATGATAAACCGCGCGGATTGATTAACGGTGATTGTAAGAAATTTCCATTTCATTTATTTACGTTGCTTTTAGTGTTATGTTAAAACGCACCAGTAATGCGATTAGAAACCATAGATTTATTCCGCCAATTAGCAAAGTACTTGACTCGTTAATAGTTATTTGCTGTCGTAAATGTTGGAATTATTATGTTGTACGATTATAATACTTCATTAATAGGTACTTGATTTTCTAGTTCATTATGTTTGGTCACGTACACATTATATGATTTGGTTACGTACACATAATTTTATTAAAAATTTTCTTATGTAAGATTGAAACAAAAAAAAGTCGCCGTATTTCTAGAAAAAAAAATCTTTTTTACCTGTCTTTTAAATTATCGATTAATTGTCACAAATCACCGTTAATCAGATTACTATAACTAGGAAAACAAGCTATACAAACTAAGATCACCAATTACCCGTCCTAGGGAATTCAAGTTCGAGTAACAATATTAAATGGGCGTGTTGTGTACCGTAAATAATGGCGTTTATACGACGGGCCGATATAGCTGGCCGTGTAATTGCTACGAATTACTATGTGATTACTGTTATTTCAATCAATATTGTGTGTTCTAACACCAAACGCTATTTTGTTTAAGGTGATTCATTAGCCATTTGTATTAGAAATATACTAATAATAGTCTACGAGGTACTTACTAACATTTTTTGAGAACGGATAGACTCAATTAGTTTGATAAAGGAACCATCATTATGTTGTGGTGTAGTCTACACCATTTTTATAAAGAGGAAAGTTTTAAAAGTATATATGTAACGAATAAACTCGAAAATTAATGGATCTATTCCAAAAACTCTTTGAGCATTAATAAGCTACATATTTACCAAGGCTTATTACCAAGGCTTATTATATAACAAAAATAGAGATACCTAACTGAAATAGAAGTTTGAACGCCAGATTTTTATTTTTGTACCAATAAACTCTAAAATTACTGGACCGATATCAAAAATTATTTCACTAATAGAATGATATATTATGTCAACAAATATCAAATTATATTTAATCCCCACGTTATCTCGGGAAAAGGAACTACGCGAATGAAACTGCGGAGCGCTTTTAGTAAAGTATTCCGTTATTTTATAATTCTAAGTAATCATTAATCGTAGAATCTAACATTTGATTGAGACGTATAAGACTATAAACGTAAAACATGTACTATATAAATGTATATTTAATATATAACTACACTAATACAACTAACTTCTGTCCTTTTTTTGCAATATTTATTCGCCTCCAGAGAAGACTCAGGCATCTCTTAATGAGTGAGTGACCTTATACATGTGTACATCATCTACTACCCTGGGTGGCGTCCAATCTTAGCACGGTCTCTCCCTCAGGAGTCCCGAGGTCTGAATAAGGCTGACGGCGATCGGTGTAGCGCTCTACCGCCGAACAATGAATAGAACCCCAGTGGTAGTAATATCGCCACCGTTCAGATGATATTCAGGTCCAATTCGTAAACAGGCCCTAACTTTTTGAAATATGATGATATATACGATACACGATGCAGCAAGCACGGATTAAATTTCCAAACCTTTTCGTCATCGGTTCCAAATAATAACAGGATGTAGTGTTTATTTTAATTTACCAAAATAGCTTTCGAAACATGTCTTTCTGTTTCGTATACCCATGGTTTGAATAAGACTTACAATTCTGTTGTATACGTCTATATCTAATGTTACACCGGTGTAGTCATCAGATAATATTAATGAGTGTGTACTGAGGAAACTGGTTATAAACCACAAACGATGCAATGCAACAAAACGGTTAACTTCCTAATGACACTAATAAAAAAAATCAAATAAATCTAGCATTTAGTCATCAATGAGAGACTGCCTTAGAATCGCTTCCTCTTCCTGGCATCTTATCTGCGACTTTTGACTTCAGATAAATTTACTAAACACGGTACGTAGTCATCAAAGCAGCTGTAAATTTATCACTTCAGGAGATAGGGCCTCCCAAAAAGAGAGTTCCCTCTTTTTGGGAGGCCCTTGGGAGGAGAGTAGAGTTTACTCTGCCGGTACCCGACAGCTTTCCGGTATTCAATATAATCTTTAAAAGTTAAATCTTTTAAAGTTGACAAAACGCGAATATTTCCATCAAAAATAACCTTGCTCTGTGTCAAATTATATTTTCCGCCAGTTTTTAAAAAGTTGTTTAATCAGTGAATTTGTAGTCAACATTTTAGTATTTGTATTAAATTATCTTTTAAATTTCTTCATACTTGTTTTGGCTCTTCAATTTTCATTCGCACATTTGTGGTTTAATTCATTTGCTGTATAGTATAAAGAAGGTTACGTCATATTTAAGCGCTCATTGATATAAAGAAACATCTTTTTAACGGTCTCAGAACGATTTTTCATCATAGCAGCCGCTGAAAATTCACTACTGCCCCCCAAAAAAGGGGAAAGATTGCCCATATTTGCCGTGCTGGGCAGGCGTGGTAGCAATCGCAGAGCGTAGCTTGGCGACGGAAATGCTGCTGCCCATTTCCATCCTGTAGCATTAGAGCTACGCTGTTTTAGATAGATATATCGCCATCCTGAACGCTGTTATTTTAATATTTTTTCCTTTTGACGTTTCATTTGTTAACTCACATAAACATTGTTCACTAAATGTAAAAGAAAAGACGGTTAAAATTTAACAAAACTTAATATTATAAATCGTATTTATAAGTTACTAGCGGCCCGTCTCGGCTTCGCACGGGTAGACATAAATAGGTACATATATTTAAGTAATAAACATTCTAATTAAAACGACCATGAATCACTAATTGAAAAAAAAATGTATTTTTATCTAAAAGCCTCCTTGTGCACTACGTTAGCTGTGGTATTTGTAGGTGGCAACGAAGCGTATTGATTTTCAGGAGATCATACTAGAGAAAATGCCAAATACAATTGCTCTCGTCGAGTTAGTTACTCGATGCGCTGCGTGGCGGCCGCCGCCGGCATGTATTTTTATTTTAATTTAATGATATATTTTTAATGGAATGTCCGATTTCAATAATTCAAAAAGTAATCACCAGGTATTAAGACAGTTTTGAATATTCAATTATTTATTTGAGTAAAAAAATTATAAATGGTATGGATTTTTATCGGCATTTCTATCAATTTGTCTAAAAAAAGTAGTTTTAGTGACGTAACTATTATGGTTAGACATGTGGATTTGCAAAGTTTTTTGTAGAAAATGATATATTCTATAATATTGTCATACAATTTTTGTCCTATCATTAATATTCTTCGCAGCGTATGCGATTAAAGACATTTTATGGCTAATTTTTTTACACCTTGGTTGGTTTTAATAGGAATTTCTAAAGTAATCTTGTACTAAATCTAGCCTATGTTACTCAATCATAATATAGCTTTCTAATAAAAAAAAGAATTATTAAAATCGGTCCAGTACTTTTTAAGTTTATTTGCTACATAGAAAAATACAGATCTTTCCTCTTTATAATATTAGTGTAGATAGTGTAGATTAATACTACAGATGAAAAGAAACAAAATGTCATTTGAAACGACATCTAAAGATAAGTAAATGGCGACTAGCGTTGAATGAAATTTACGATTGAACAGCCAAGATATTTAGTAGATCTTGTATGTCACAGTGACACAGTAAGATAGTGCCGACAGGCAGACAAACGCCGCTTGCCCCGACCTTCATCGCTCCATATCAGTCAAGTGCGAACTGATAGAGATAGCCGTAACACCCAATACTACAATATTTGACAAATCCGTATCTCAATGCGTTTAGTGCCACGTTGTATTTACGGGAACTCGTCATAAAATAGAAAGGTTTTAAACTTAAGTTGCCGTAATAATTTATTGAACTATTCATTTTATAGACTCTTAAGAGTTTGTTTTTTTGAGTTCGACAGATAAATGATCTCGTACCTCATAAAAAAAACTACATTTTTGTAATTAAAACGCACTTTATTCAACTCTTTGCCAACTAGTAGTTAAAAAATCAACCTTGGGATCGAAACTCCGAATAAAATGTGGAAAAAGTTAAATAAACCGTGTTTTAAAACACTAAAAATGAAGTTTTATTGAGAGTAAATATGTAGTATTATAACATAAATTTATCGAACATTCAAGAGTGGAATTGAATCAATACGACGAAGCCAGCCTTGTCTAATAATATATGAGGTTTTTTAAAAAATGTGAAATCTTGCATTACTAAGATTAAGATAAGATAGATGTCTGCAAGCCTATGTAAAATATTTTCTAAGTAATTGTTGAAGGTTTGATCAAAAATAAAAAAATTGTAACCAATAATGCTTTCCCTAGTTACGTCATTATAAGAGAAAAAGAGAGAGCGGACAATGTAAATCACGCTTCAATCAACTATCGATAATAAAACGCCGTTTTTTGATCCACCTTTTGTGGAAACTAAAGTAAAATTCGATCTTAAAACGAAGTGTGCAAGTTTCTTATAGTATAAGCCCAATATTTGGAAGTTCAAGCAGTATGAAATGTATGCACTTTTAACTTGTTCGTGCTTTAGTAAAATATTTTAAACATGTCGTATTCGTTAGCGGATTCAGTTGTCAAAGAAACCTTTGTTCACAGAGAGATTTCGTTGACAACTAGTTCCTGTAAGTTAATCCCGTGGGAACTCAGTGATTCCACATTCTACCTTAACATAAAAACAAATTTCTAAAGTCGAACGAGACAAAAGGTTGATGCTGATCTTATTTTAGTATAAGAAGGATATGCCAGAAACTTCTTCACCCTTTAACCCTTGCTTATAAAGACGCATGCTCACAAGTTACAATCTTCTTTAAGATTATTTTAAACAAAGGTACTTTTGAGCGCCGTGAGGTACCGACAGAATAGAATATTACCTCCTACTGTACCAGGCGTCGTAAAAGGCGACTAAGGTACCAGAACCGATAAATAGCGATACATGCATCTCAAAAGCACAGATGGGGGATGGGCAGCATCCCCATCGCGATTGCTGCGCTCTGCGATTGTCAACACGCTTGCCCAGCGCGGCAATTATAGGCAAAAATCCTCCTTTCTTTGAGAGGCTTATGTCCAGAAGTGGACCTCCATTGGCTGGAATGATGATGTACTTTTACCTAAAATAAGTCGGTTTATTTTCATTATATCAGCTGAAGAGCGTTCAATGCTAGACAAAGGCCTCCCAAGGGATTTTGAATTTGGCTTGAAAGGGGGAAAAAAATAGTCCGCAATTCTGGTGATTGCGGCTCCTTTTTTACTTGCTGGTGTATTGTATGACGGACTCTCTCTACTTAAGCTCTTATGCGAGCGCATACCACCATTGTTCATATGTAATTTATCAAAAAATGCACTCTTGTTATCTAAACAGTCTTGCCACCTCATAGGCGGTTCATTGATCCTTATATTATTAAAAAAAACCATAGGGGCGAGAATCAATAGACTCTTTGAAGGCGGATGTGACTGGTGCATCGGAGAATTTGTTTTTTTGTAAGAAATTGTCCAAATTCCGGAATAAATGGTAATCTGTCAGAGCAAGGCCAGGGAACAAGGTACGGTGGATTATACATTTAAATTGTAGCTTATCTAACTTAGTGGTGTTTGTGGTGTAGTTTGAGGTGTTGGGTTGTGGTGAAGCAGCAGTGGCCTTGAGCGGTTGACCATCGCTCCATCGCTACTGATCTCGGTTGTTTAACAGCTAGTTCTTCTTTGCAGTTGCGTCTGCAGCTGCTGACAATAGATCTACCGTAATTGTTTGGCCAGATTTTAGAAAGCTGTAGTGATTGACATCGGCGCTAGTCCACCAAACACTCACAAGTATCTCTTTCTTAATCAATTATCGTTTAGGGCAGGATTTGGCTGGGTGTCCAAAGTTCAGATATTGCGACGAGCGCTTCTGATCATCGTGCAGTATCTACTTAGCATCACAAGTATTGATTCGATTAACAATCCCTTCATTATTGTGTATGTTGAGCAGAATAACACAGCAGTCGATGCGTGTTTGCAAGCACGATTCACTCAATTCATGAAGTTCACCCATCGTTACCTAAATCGTTCAAGGTTTTCAAGTAAATAATTGAAAACCTTGAACGATTCAAGATTTCCCGATTTGTAACAAGTGGTCAATACAGTTTTGTTTCTAAAGCACTTCCGAGATACTCCAAAGCCTGCAGGTATCTCGTAAGTGCTTTGTGATGGATCCGCTTCGGCAATAGCCATTAATTCTTTATTTTCCAGTTTAGTCTTGGGCTGCCCACAGCCGAACTCTTACTCGTAAATATACAGATATTTCATGTATTTTTCTTTGGCGTCGTTTATGATAATAATAGAAATGTACTTACTCAATGAGTTTATAAATTTGCATTGGGGACTCTCAACCAAAGAGGAGATATTTCAGATCAAAGAGACCACGTACCGTCAAGCGCAGCGTAGGGTATCCACCCACAAAATGGCCACACTATCTGACTTACACTGCAGGATCGCGCTGGACACAGGCCACATACAAATGATCATATTGGAAATTACTTGGGGAGGCCTATGTCCAGCGGTTGTCTTATGGCTGATAATTATAATGATGATGATGATGATAATATGTAAGGACCTAATAATAAATTAACATATATCAACTGTTGTAGTAAAATATAGGAAATGTAAAACATAAACGTAGCTTAAGTTACAACCGTTAAAAGCTGAAAACATGTATACTAAACGCGTAAACATTATATTTGTTACATCGGCAAATTAATAGATTAATCAATTTAATAATCTGATATTTTGAATTAAACCTTCCTCATAATGCCAGATGCCCCCGCTACCACGTGATTTCCGATAGGAATAATGGTTGCTTGCTTGCTTGCGGCCTGTGTCTTGCGCGATCTTGCGATCAGATCCACATTTAGTCAAATCGTCTGTCCACCTTGTGGGTGGGCGTCCTACGCTACGTGTGCCGTCGGTACTTACTACCAGTACGTGTTCTCCATTCCAGAACCTTAATTTTCCATCGGCCATCGGTTCTGCGTTCTGCGTCTTTCAGAGGCTCAGATATCCATTCAGCACCACCAGGTGCCTTGTTGTTTTTAAGCTGAGTCAATCACGGCTATCCTAATCTTGATTAGGCTGATGACCAGTATATCCTGACAGAAGCAGATGTTCAAATATGTCTATTTAGCCTATATGACTTTCCGTCGCTGGAAGTCAGAGAAGTTTAGCAATAGGGTTTGAGAGTATAATGGGAGAGTTTCTGAGGTCTATTTAAAGGGCAGAGTCTAATAAACATAAGACCCACCGTCCGAAGTTTCTACGAGCCCGTTCTCGTCCACCGACTTATTCAAGTATCAAATTCTCCACCAATTTCTAAGGTAATCATAGACACAACAGTATATAATGTCAAACATAAAACAGGTTATTTTTTCTGCGTTAAATCTTACATTTAGATTTGACAAGCCATACGTCTAAATATATAGTTATGCAATCGCGCTGTTATACCATTAAATGACAGCTAATTACTCGAATAAATGACATAATTGCCAGGTCTAATGTACGCCGATGGCGTCGGTGTAAGAAGTGTCATTAATTTACAACAATTCTCCTTGGCGCCCCGACGTGTGACCCTTCGCACGTAAGCCGAGCAGTGCCAGCCGAACTCGTATCCCAATTGTGGGGTTCCGTAGATAACACCGTTTTATTTCGGTGGCATTATGTCGGAGTTGTGAATATAGGTGGGTCGAGCTCCAGTTTCGGAATTAAGTTTCTGGGTATTTATTTATAGAATTTTATTGCACAAAATATTACAAAATTTACAAATAGCAATCTTAATGCCAGTTAGCATTATCTCCTAGTAAACCATTACACGAAACAGAAAAAAATATATAGTGGTGCAGACAATATATATACAAAATAGATAAACGTTACATACATATTTGTATAAATAAAATCATGAAATACATATGATATAAAATATATATATATATAAAATAACGTAGATCAGAAATAGAGTTATAAAGTTAGAGAAGCAGCAACAGTAAATAAAGTACGGAGAAAGCGTTTCAGGCTAAATTTGTTTGGGGATTGCTTAATATTCAACGGAAGCTCATTCCAGAGTTGTATAGTCACTGTAAAAGAGTTTTTCAAAAAGCTAGAGTGATGAGAAGGAGTTAACAGCGAGAGAGTATTAGAAGAACGAAGATGACGTTCGTGAGAGGAAGCAAGGAATTGGAATCTATCCTATAAGTATGTTGATGCGTACAGATCAAAAAGTATTAAAAATAATATGGTTAGAACTCGAATTTTGCAACGTTCACGAATAGGAAGCTAGCCGAGAAGAGAACGGTAATGGGAATAATGATCGTATTTACGCAAACCGAAAATGAAACAAAGACAGTTGTTTAATAGACGATCCAATTTACATTTTACACATTTACACATATTCTGTAATTACAATTTACACATATTCTGTAATCTTCAAATTATCTATTTCGGTGGAAATTAAATTCTAAAAAACAACGATCTTAAATAACGTATGTTTGTGTGTCCTTTCCACGATTTAATGGCTAAACGTATTCTATCTATCAGTTGGGATTTAGATAACTTAAACCCTTAGGAGGGATTTACACAGATTTTGATCCCAAAAATGTTCGACACAATAAAGACCACACAAAAGGCAAACTAGTACTGTCTTAAAATTTTAAGCATTATTACCAGGTGTTGTGTATTGGAGGTATCATAACTACGATACCACATAACGAATATTCTTCTCCTGCATGTGTGATGTGATCCTTTGCGTGTAAGCCAAATGTTATCATCATCGGATTTGCCCCCCTGTTATAGAGTTCCGTAGATGATATGATTACGCTAGGTTTCGGTATATGTCTCAGACACAACTTTTTTACATTTTTATAAATATTAAAACTGTTACCACAAAAATGTTAACTACCATTATAAAACAATTTTTACGGCTTTTAAACACGGTTTATACATAGTTTTAATTTTTTAGTTCTTTAAATTGACAAAATGAATTGTGTCAGGATTTAAAAGTTACAGTCACTACAAAAAAGTCACTAATTTCCATCCTCGCAGTAGATGTTGACAATATCTTATAATCTGGCAGTGCTGCGTTATTGCCCTTGGTTCTTGATCCAATTTGTGACAGGATCCAAGGCAGGTTATATTTCCTAAGCATCTTCTCTACTGAAATATGGATGTTGTCTTATTTAAATAGCTTTGAGAAGAATCCTTAGAAAACTGTGTCAATACGCGAGAACTTTGTCAAATCTTAATTACTCGCGTAAAATAAAATATTTTACGTTTTGAAGTTAAAAATTTATTTTAATTATAAGCAGTGAACGCGGAAGTATTAAAAAATATTATAATAACCATAATACACTCATTTGCAAAAAAAATGGCGGTTTTGATTTTAATTCTTCTTTAAAAAAATACGGTACCAAAATGATTTCAATCATTTGTACATGTTATTGGCCGGTTCTAAAAATGCCGTGGTATTTAAAATAGTACGTTCTAGATTCAAATTTTTGTTTGATGCTTGTTTTTACAGAAACCACTTTTTTTCCTACTTTTTGGTGCGGAGTTCTAAAAGTTAATATCGGTTTTCATAACTTTTAGTCAAAGCTTCATTTATTGCTGTTTAGCTGTCTCAATAATGTAAGAGAAAGTGGTAAAAGCTACCAAAATTATTGCGCTGCTCGAAGAGGGTTGTAGCCAATGCTTCGTGGCTCAGAGGCTAAGTATGAGTCGCTCGACGGTTCAAAGGACCTGGCAGCGATATCAAGACACCGGTTCCGTCGAGAGAAGGCCTGGTTCTGGAAGAAAACCATGTACCCAACCACGGGATGATCGCTTTCTTGTGAGTTGCGCATTGAGAAACCGCAAGTCTTCGTATGTGGACCTTAATAACAACCTCGAAGAAGTAAGAAATGTGCATATCGGTCTAAGGACGGCCAGGAGGAGGCTTCTCGCGGCCAATATACGCAGTTATCGCCCGGCCCACGGCCCTAAGTTACTCCGTGAGCACAGAGTTGCCAGGCTTAGGTTTGCTCGAAATTGTGAGTCATGGACTCAAGAAGACTGGAATAGGATATTGTTCTCCGATGAAGCTCGCGCCTACCGGTCTGGCGATATGGAAGCGTATGAGCAAGAGGTCGGATCTGGGACGTTTTGAAACGATGCGTGAGATCAGCACAACCGACTCCGTAGACTATCAGAGAGCTAAAGAATGTGATTACCGCGGAGTGGGAACATATTCTGCAAGCAAGTATCCGGGATATCCTCGCTAGCACACCCAGACAAATTCAAGCTGTGATTTCAGCTAGAGGGGGTCACACTCTATACTAAACATTTATCTGCTTTTACTGTTTTAAAGAAGAACCAAACAAAAATCTTTGTTAACTTTTACTTCACGAGCATATGCAATACTAGCGAGCATACACTTCTAGTGAACATTAAAACCCAATTTTATCAAAATTTTATGAAAATACTGACGAAAACGATTATTTAATATTATATATATAGTCGATATAGTAACATTTCAAATGGTTCATTGCCTAGGTGCCCGTTTTTTTTGCAAATGAGTGTATAACAAGAACTTTTTCTTTGCCACATGCCATGCGCTAAATAAACTAGAAATATTATTTTTTGTTACAAGTATGGTAACACCCAAATACGTTATTGGAAGACAAGTCGTTTATTAGTGATAGTAAATATATACTTCAACAATTATTTTTTTACTTCCCATATATCTTTATTCATAGTACCTTGAAACATATAATTTATTCATCACATAATCTTGTGTACTTAAACCATTTACTAAAGTGACCATTTACTTAAGTTTATTACTTTTGTTAATGACTTAAACACGTAATAACATTTTAATTAGATATTTGTTTAGTTAGTTTTCGTAAACAAGAATACGAGTTCCTAACCAAAAACCCGGCAATGACTCATTCATAACAAGGAGAAATTCGTAAAAACTTCCTGATGGTCCCTAAAATTCAACAAGACCGACAGCAAAACATTATCGAAGAACAAGGCGCTTTGCGGAAGACTGCCGTTATTATCTCAGCTCAGCAGTTATACGGTTATCTCTTTCGCACGTAGGCGCTACAAACGCGTCAACAAAGGATAGCTTTACGTTGCCGTGATCAATTGACGCAGAAAGGTGTAGTAACATAGACAGGATGCGCGCGCGCAGCTGGTTGGAACTTTTGTATTCTTTTTTACTTTTTTTCCACAGACAAAAAGAGGTTCGTTTCGCGCAGTTTAGTTCAGACCGGCCCGCGCCTGTTTCCGTAATGGGAACGGAAAATGTTAATGAAGCATACGTCTCAGTAGAATGCGTGTTGAATTATATGCTTCTGCCTTAGCGGGCGGTAATTTGTGTGGTAATGGTTTCGAATCGGTACAATTAATCGTTTTGAACAATGAATTTTGAAACCAAAACTGCCAATTTTGCATACTTAAACGAGACATAGCGTTAACACTAATGATTATTCAAACAAATATATCTTGAGTAAATGTCAAAATGTCTACTTCATACGGTTTGTGTTATCGTTGTTAGTCATTCATTCCTTTATAGAGCCTGTTGGAGACTGCCAACATCAAACTTATCTAATTAGAAACATTAAAATACATTTATCGCTTAACCACACATAAATAATTGGTTTTGGGGAATTCTTTCTTTCTAAATTAACTAACATTACATGTTATCAATGTGGTATTATATGTGTTGTCACAAAAACAATTAACGACGCACTATCATCTTCAAACAGATAGATAAGTTAATGAACACGGGATGCTCACTCGTCGCTCGATACCGGCCAGGAATTCGTGTCTACAAAAACAACTTGTAGCATAAATAAGTAGCAAAGACGCTGACTTCAACACATTCCTCGGATGTTACATTAATTGATTCATTGCTAAAAGAAATATGTAACTAGTTTATATACATAGGTTTCACTATTTTATGTTTAAAATAGGACGTTTTTTTCTTTGTAAGGAATTTTAACGATACAATTTACGCGTAACAACAACACACTGAATATTCCGTCTACTAATAAGTAAGTCTGCTAGTTTTAACGAAGACTTTTAATTTTGAACAAGGCTGTGCTGCGACGAAACGTACAACGAATGAGTTTCGAAGTTAGGGACATTTTCAATTAGGAGAGCAGTAAAATAAAAGGTAACCTCTCACTATGGACCTTATTAGCCAACTCAAAGTATCTCAACGAGCTTTGGGGAGGGCAATGTTCGCAGTCTCTTTGCCCGATCGAATCAGGAATGAGAAGTCCGTAAAAGCAGTTGCCAGCACATCCCAAGGAATAAACCAATTGAAGTGATTATAGGTAGATCATATAGAACGTAAGGTCGTCGGCTGATAGGGTCGTTAGGGTCTGGAACGTAAGATAGCGCTGGATGCAGGCGGCATACAAGCGGTCCTATTCTAAATCAATTGGGGGGCCTATGTCCAACGATAGACGTTCTTCGGCTGATTTGATGATGATTAATGAACAAGATGATTCACCAATATAGAGAATAAAAATTCATAGATTAGTTAGTACTCCTAAGTGGTGTACATTAGATTCACACATCTCATACATTGATCTAACTTCAAGAAAAGTGGTTTGAAAATACTTGTATTACGGACGTCAGACAACAGATGAATCACAAATATAATTCTTCAAATACATATATTTAACACCCAGGCACAGAACAAGTACAATCAGCAAAAAGCTTGGCCGTGAGAGAAGTAACAGTACCACATCCTGTAGCAGGTGTCATTAGAGGCGACTAAGATATCAGAACCGACAGATAGCCGTATATCCACCCGAAACAGTGCAGCGCAAAATCACAGAGTGGAATGGGCAGCAGCATCCCCGTCACAAAACCTGCGCTCTGCGATTGTCAACACGCTTACCCAGCGCGACAATTATGGACAAAATTCACCCTTTCTTGGGGTGTCCAGCTGTGGACTTTCAATGGCTGGAATGATGATGAAACAAGCATACGCTTGACGATAAACACTAAACTTGTGAACTAAAGATACAACGTCACACTACCCAGTAATTTCACTGCCTCTGCCACCATTCAAACCGGTACCCAGCAATGCGAACACTGCTATTTGGCGGTACAAATAGGTGAGTTTAAGGTACTAATGCAGACGACCTGTGTAAGAAGTCTACCTCTATTATACCATCTATTTCTAAAGGCAAAGCTGTTAACAAAATTTTGACGATTTGAAAGTGCCTAAGTTTATTTGAATAAAGATAGTAGAGTTTTGGTTTATATAGTGGCTTAAAATGAAGTGTCGCCAGCCGTATGATAAATGTGGTGAATTCAGCGCTTAGCTGAACGCGTAAACGAGAGTGGCTGTCGCATTCATCCAAATTATTACGTACATTAATATAAATGGCGGGCAGCGAGTTGCTCACGTTTAAATACTTGTCGTGTAATAAGGTTATGAAATCATTATGATCCGTGTAGTTTCAGTGCTTCAATTTGAATAACTATTGCTAAGAAATTTCACGTAATTGGAGTACTTGTAGTTTCATTCTGAGTGGATGTCTAGCCTATTTACTCTGGCTATTCTTAGTCTCATTTATCCATACAAATCTATATCTATAATAGGAGAATCTGACTGTCTGACTAAGGCAGAACGCAGGGCTGTAAGGGCTAAGAAACTTGAAATTTTGCACAGGGGTTGCTTTTATAATGCAGGTTACGCTCTAATTAGTAATTATTGGAAAAATACTTCCTAAGGGTGTGCAAAGTTAGTCTGGAACTTTGATGTTTTTAAAGTTATTCGAATGCAATTCAGTATAAAGGTTCTTGATCGAAAGGCATGAAACATGTGTTAAATATTTCTTTGAAAAATTTTTCCTTAAGGTGGTAAAAGGGGGTACAGTTAGCACAAAGTTTTACAATTTGATGCGGGTGAAACGGCGAGGCACTGCTGGTACTATATTAATTCGAAAAACGTCTCATACATTGATCGGTTTCGGAATGAATCGCTTAAAGCACTTGTGCAACGGACATCCGACAACGGGAATCACAAATAAACTAATATACATATTTGACAATCAGACACAAAATAAACACAATTATTCTTCTTAAAAATATTTGTCCTGGATAAGGCTCGGTCTCGAGAATAATCGTGTTCTTGGCACATAAGATCACTGCTATCTTGCCCGACTTAATTAATATAAAATTTTTGATACTAAAGTTTGTCTGTGTGTCTGTTATGCTTTCGGTTACGTTTAAATTTGGCTCGTGGATTATTTGGACCCCATGAAAGATCATTTCGACCCAAGCATAACAAGTGTAGACTAGGAATACAATGAGTAAATGATGAAATACGAGTATAAGATGATGGCGGAAAGGAAAAAGGTAATAATCTCGAAAAGATTGTGAGAATTCATTTTGAGAATTATGGTAGTAAATAATTCTTTCTTTACCATCATCTTCAAATTTAAAATAAAATGCTAAATCACACGATCCTTTGCCCAATAAAATATTTATCTAGTTTACGATGAAATTTATAAATCCGGATCATAATTATAAAAGTTAAGATATTTGTTGCTGAACGGAATGTGCTGAGATTTGGCACTAACATAGTCTATGTAAATATGTAAATTTCATTTCATTTAGCTATTGATCTAGCTTAACGAAACCCGTTTTTTGTTCTTCCTAATTCTTTCGTAATTAATAAGTATCCATTTAAATACACGTTCACTTCTTATAACAAACGCAATTAATTTGCGTTAAAAAGCTTTTTATTACTTTTATATAATTTCATGTTTTGTTACCTTGTTTATATGTGTATTGTGATAACAAACGATGTCAACGTAATAAAACGCTCTTTAAATCCATTAAAATGTAGTGTTATTATGAGAAGTAAACACGTAAATGTTAGAATATATATATTTTGAAATTATAATGCTTGGAGTCTCTTTGCGCGATCGAGTCAGGAGTGAGGACATTCGTAACAGAACCAAAGTGACCGGCATAGCCCGGTGGAATAATAAAGTGGCAGTGGGCAGGGCATTTGGTACGCAGAACCTATGGCCGAGTTTTAAGATTCTGGAATGGAGACCATGTACCGGCATTCACTGCGTAGGGCGTCCAACCGGTCCTATTGGAGATTACGTGGGGAGACCTATGTCTGACAGTGGACGTCTTATGGCTGATACGATGATGATGAATTATAAAGTGTTCTATTTGTAGGAAAACCGTTACAAACTAGTTCTCTGATAACTTCTACTTTATGGGAGACTCCATCAGATAATCCGTCATATATAATTTCATTGAACATATTTTACGAATATATTTAATTGAATTCAGTGACCTATGTCCACCAAAATAAATAATAATAAGAGACTTATTATGGAATCTCTTATATCGTGGGGCCTAGTCGAATTCGTTTTGGGTATTTTGCAAATGTTTGCCACTGAGCAGGGGCGATCATGTGCAAGATCGAGTGGCTAAACAGAACGAAGATATCACTGCCTAAATCTGCCATGTTTGTTGCATTTGAGCTACGCTCTTTTATAAAGAAGTAAGTTACATTTTATGTCACCTGGTATTGCAGGATATGAGAGAGCTGCTATTCTACTATTCGTGAACCCTACGGCATTTGTTTAAGATAAATATTGATTTATAAGCATCCACAACACACATTAAGACGAAATGGGAATTAAATTAAAGGAAATTAAAGAACAAATGTAATCAAAACCATAAGTCTCAAGTTTAATCTAGTTGCGAAGTTAGGACGTAACTTGATTTGTATCAGATGCCAAACGAAACGCATTGACCTACTTAATATTAGGGTTGCCAACACCGGACAAATAAAAGTAAGGCATTTAAGTTGATCGTATTAATTTTAACAGCGAACTATATTAGATTGTTTGTCATGTATAAAGAACACACTAGTATGTGTGATTATTTCATAGTAAAGTGACACGCAAAGTCGTTGGTTACATTATGACTTGAAAAGGAATGCTGCTGGTATATAGAGGATAAAATCAAGCATTAGCTCGTTACGATCAAATATGTGTTTTCATCCCAAATCACCACATTATTAAATCTGTAAATAAGGAGATTACTACCCATAGAGACGTCAAAGAAATAGATGTAATGGGGCCAATGTATTGTGTGCCAACTAAGGACAAAGATGCCCGTTGTGTATACACTCCACAAACCTGCAAAGCCTAGAACAACGGTGCTGTTTGCATTTATGCCACTTAGGTGTCTGATCAACCATCACACCGAATTTAGGTGATATTCTCCATTAAGCCCCCGCCAGGATCTTAGTTAAACCCAAAGAGAAATCAGTAAATTCCCTGTTATCCGATATCTGCAACACCAGTGCTTTAAGCTACTTTTCGGAGTCTCGGAGTCAGGTCAACGTATAAGATGTCGTGTGAATTTTTAAAAAAATATATATATTTACAGGTGATGAAAATATATCTCAGCAATGGTAATGCTAGATTCTATTGTAATCAATGGCTTAATAGTCAATATATCCGAGTGAGAATTAGATTTGCTCAATAAAAGCTGGAGCCGCGAGGTACCGGCAGAGTAGAATAGAACCTCCTGTACCTGTGACTAAGGTACCAGAACCGACAGATCCAAAACAGGTCAGCTCAAATGCACAGGGCGGGGATGGGCAGAAGCATCCCCGTCGCAAAAGCTGCGCTCTAGGATTGCCAACTCGCATGCCCAGCGCGGCATATATGGGCAAAATTCCCTCTTACTTGGGGAGGTCTATGTCCAGCAGTGGACTGTCAATGGTTGATATGATGGTGATGATGAAAATAAAAGCGGTATTAAAAGGCTCACCTTTGTGACTGTCCAAGGTTGATTGTTTGTATAATGTCCACAAAATTTGTAACATTGAAAAGCGACAGTACACAGTTTCCTCGTATTCCTTTTTTTATAAAAAAAAATCAAGTCAGTAAACACACGTGATTATAGTAAACATCATCGCAGCCTAAGGATGCTAGTATTAACACACCTGCCAATCTTGTGACTTAAAGGTAGTATGTCGCGTTACCAGTAATTTCATTGCCGCTCTCTCTCATCTGACTGGAACACAGCAATACTAAAACAGCTATTTAGCGGTAGAAATATGTAAGAGTGAGGCACTAATACATACGACTTTTATATAAGAACACAGTGTTAAATATCTTAATAATTCCGACAACAACATTGATTCCGTGATAAGTCGCTTAAATCACTCGTGCTATAGACTTCGGACAGCATACATATATTTAACAGCCAGACACAGATCAAACATAAATATCATCTGACATACAGCCGGTTGGTTGGTATTGGAAATAACTTGGGGAGGCCTATATCCAGCAGTGGATGTCTTATGTCTGATATGATGATGATGATGATAAAGAAACTATTATCACTTAAACTCAAATCTGCCTACTATTATCTGTAAGCCGAATAAAACAAGAATACCAACAGATACTAGCAACCCTGCGCAGTATCTTGGTGCAACTTTGCTCAAGTTAAAATATGTATTCGTTTGCATACAGTGCTCGCTCATCGGGGGACGAACTTCAGTTTGTTTGCGAAATGGATAGGCGGGAAGTTGAGAATTTATAAATAATTGATTACATTTTACTCTATCTGATAGAGTGCCCAGTATTTATTAATATTGTTTGTTATGTTTAATGGTATATTTTGTTCACATTTTGGAAATCACATTATAATAAGGGTGGGACTGTGGGGTACCGGAAGAGCAGAGTTGTAACTACCATTGTACCAGGTGTCATAAGAAGCGACTGTGGTACCAGAACCGACAGGTGGGGATATATCTTTGTAAAACACAAGCTGTATATCCTTTTAAAAAGCAAGTGAAGCTCAAATGCACATGGCGAGAATGGGCAGCAGCATCCCCGTGGCGAAGTTACGCTCTGCGATTACCACTACGCCTGCCGAGCGCGGCAATTACTTTATAGGGGTGGCCTATGTCCAGCACTGAGGTTCCAATGGCTTATATGATGATGATGACTGTCTTTTAATAACTTTAAAACTTGATATCTTTTTACACAAAAACCTTTCGATAAAGGTTGTTGTACCAGGACACCACATCGTTTGCCAACGGTTGCCGCAATGTAACCGAACAAATTAAGAAAAAATCCGCTTTCTAACTACAGAACGGAATTTAATGCAGATTTTTTAATAGATAGAATGATTCAAGAGGAAGATTAATATGTAAAAAATAGGCATATAGTAAAGAAACACTGATAATTGTAGAGGTTTCTAATGTAATATTTTTTTTTGCAATTACATTGCTAACGCTGGCTGAACCCGCGAGATACGAGATAGATTAAAATAATGCACTATCGTATTTTAAACCTCAGAAGAGTCTTCAAGAAAGCCCTGGAGGTATATATCTGTCTCTTAGAGATAACCCACAATAGCCAATTTTTATCCTCATGTCACATTTGCCGTGACGCATCGCTTGTATGTAATGTAGGGATATTAAATTAAATCAACCTAATATTAAAACAAAACTATCACATTAAAAACCCGTTAGTTTGACATCTGTCATTATAATCAATCTGTATTTAAATGAATGCTAATTTTAGGAAACACGGGACGATGCGATTCTCAGTAATTTGGGCGTCACGCAAAATGCGTTTTAAATGGTAAACAGTAAATTTACCCCTCACTGATGGAGCTGGTTAATTAAATTAAAAGAAATATATGTTAATCGAAACAAGTTTAATTCACTGAGAATCCTACTATTACCCCATTAAGGGAACTTGATAAATGTAAATAGCAGTGAAATAACAATATTATTCTAATCTTGTAATGTAATTGTATGCCTTCTTTAACAGGCAAAAACTAATGAATTCGTAATGCAAGCCTCGTTTACATAAGGCTGCCCACGCAAGCTCACGGGCTACAATATTTAGTTTTATTGTATCGTTAGAATGTAGATAGGCCGACGATAGGCTGTCGCGTATCACTTTAGAGCCAACATGACAATAATGCAACCGCAGATAACATCATTACATTATTGTTTATTACGTTTCCCCTTATTTTAAGTTGTAAGATGTAAACTATGTGCTTTTACGCGGACATGATGGTTTAATCAGTTTCTCCATGTAAAATGATGGAATATGTTACGATAGTAGAATCTTGATTGAATGTAAAACGTCTATTTGCTATGAAACAATAGTTAAATTACTTTAGGTTGACCTCACACAAAGGTCTTCTGCATTAATACCTCACTCTCACCTAAGTCTACCGCTAAACAGATGTAGAAGAAACAGTGAAATTACTACTGGGCAATGTGATATATAATACCTTCCAGACAAGACTGACACAAGGGTAGCAACAAGCTAGTGATGGTCCTTGTGTTGATAAGAGCGTGTATAGACTGCGACACTTACTATGACGCGAATCGTATGCTAGTTAGTCGACTAAGTCAAATAAAAATAAGTAAATAAATAAGTGTACGGCTGGTTATGTAAGCCGTGAGGTACCGGCAGAGTAAAATAGTACCTCCCCCTGTACCAGGCGTCGTCTAAGGCGACTGGAGTAAGAGACATCGACGTCGTCTAAGGTGACTGGAACAAGAGCGACAGATGGCGGTTCATACATCCGAGACAGTATAACTCAAATGCACAGGGTGGGGAAGGGCGGCAGCATCCCCGTCGCGAAAGTAGCGCTCTGCGATTGCCAACACGCTTGCCAAGCGCGGTAATTATGGGCATATTCCACCTTTCCTTGGGGAGGTCTCTGTTCAGCAGTGGACTTCAGCATGTTTTAATGGCTGTAATGATGATGGTAATGCATAAAATTGCCGTAGCCTGAAGCCGCGACACGAGTTATCTGAGTCGCGTTATTACGTACTTTGAGAACCAATAATATACCGACACTGTACCCAGGAACTTTACCGTCTCATCACCAGCTAACCGTTACTAGTCACAGACATGCAGGCAGAGTTAATTTTGCATTTATTATGATAGTACGGGGATTGTATAAAAACGTTTTCTGCGGCTGCAAAAGTTCCGAACAAGCTTCTAGTTCGCGTGATGATTGACATCGCATATAAACTTATATTATCACAAGGACCTTGTGCCTTAAGGATATTATGTTAATAGATTGTGATGTGAACATTGGTTTTCGGAAAATTAGAGAAAGGGAGAATAAAAATCAGTTTTAAACTGCTTCCTGTGGTTACTTTCCAGAGTGTTGAGTGGTATATGCAGCCATAGACACAAACACTAAAATATACGGCAATGAATACATAGACACGATTATCAAAAACGGATATATTTCTCCAACTCATCATTTACATATCGTAATTCTATTATATTCATGCACTTCCAGACATGTAAATTATATTTCAATAATAAAATTGCGATTATTAAAATGCAATTAAGGTTTCTCGTAAAAAACATTTATACGACGTGAATAATTGTCTTGATTCACGTGCTACTACATTAAATGCGATAAAAGTGTAGTTACTTTAATATTTATAGCTAATTATCTCCCCCGCCATCTATCTAGGTGACCGGACGACGAGGAACAGCCGAACCGACTTTCTTCAAACGGCTCTCCTCTCTGGGCTGATCGATTAAATCATCTGACAGGCCTATACCTGCGTATTTATAAAACATTATTATATGCATTTTGATAAATAAATAATTCGTGTCACTGTGTTAATCCGCAATGAAATCGCTTATTTATTTAATTACAGATTTAATCAAGTTTTGCTCACTGTGTTCAGTTTGATACAATTTCAGACATTAGACTTTATATTTTAATTTATATAGTCGCAATAGTATTTTTATAACAAACTAGTTGTACCCGCGACTTCGTCGTTGCGTAACTTGAGTTGTTTACGCAGCGCTCGCAACAAAAGCACCGAAAACGTATTATTTTTTGCCCGTTTTTGCCACATTTTCGATTAATACTCCGTTCCTATTAGTCGTAACGTAATGTTCTATAGCCCTAATTACTCCTTATTATATCAGCTATCTACCAGTGCGTCTAACCGGTCCCGCCGTTTCAGAGATTACCTCAAACCAACAGACAGACAAAATTGATATCTTGTTATATCCAGTCCAGCATTCAGTAAAAAGCAGTAGTTTTTATATTATAACAATACTCCTCAATTTTATTTTTGTGTATTGATTATTTTGAATTATTTAAAATTATTGATTCAGCGGAACAACGTTTTCTGTGTCTTATACACTCATTTGCAAAAAAAACGGGCACCTAAGCAATGAACCATTTCAAATGTTACTATTGGTTTGTTTGATAGATATATGTAGTTTTACTTTCACAATTTTGTAAATGAATAAGCAAATAATCGTTTTCGTCAGTATTATCATAAAATTTCGATAGAATTTATGGGTTTTAATGCCAAAGTTCACTAGTAGTGTATGCTCGCTAGTAGTGCATGCTCGTGAAGAAAAAATTAACAAAGATTTTTGTTTGTTTTTTCTTTAATAAAGTAAAAGCAGATAAATGTTTAGTATCGAGTGTGACACCCTCTAGCTAAAATCACAGCTTGAATTCGTCTGGGTATGCTAGCGAGGATATCCCGGATACTTGCTTGCAGAATACGTTCCCACTCCGCGGTAATCACATTCTTCAGCTCTCTGATGGTCTGCGGAGCCGGTTGTACTAATCTCACGCATCGTTTCAGAACGGCCCAGACATGCTCTATAGGATTGAGGTCGGGACTTCGAAATGGCCAATCTAAACGACGTATGCCGACCTCTTGCACATACGCTTCCACATCGCCAGACCGGTGGGCGCGAGCGTTGTCATCCATAAAAATTGAGTCTTTCTAAAGCGGCCAATGCGGGTTGTGCATGAGAAATTAGAACTTCCGTTATGTATCGATGTCCAGTCAGTGAGCCGTTTTCCTCGTCTTTGTAGCACTTGCCTACGTCGATCTTTACCGAACAGAGACATCCTGGCTTCATCGGAGAACAATACCCTATTCCAGTCTTCTTGAGTCCATGACTCACAATTTCGAGCAAACCTAAACCTGGCAACACTGTGCTCACGGAGTAACTTAGGGCCGCGGACCGGGCGATGACTGCGTATATTGGCCGCGAGAAGCCTCCTCTTGACCGTCCATAGACTAATATGGACATTTCTCGAAGTTACGAAGACTTGCGATTTCTCAATGCGCGACTCACAAGAAAACGATCATTCCGTGGTTGGGTACATGGTTTTCTTCTAGAACCAGTCCTTCTCTCGATGGAACCGGTGTCTTGATACCGCTGCCAGGTCCTTTGAACTGTCGAGCGACTTACACTTACCCTCTGAGCCACGAAGCATTGGCTGCAACCCTCTTCGAGCAGCGTAATAATTTTGGTAGTTATTACCACTTTCTCTAATATAATTGAGACAGCTAAATACAATAAATGAAGCTTTGACAATTAAGAATATGAAATAAATTCATAAAAATTGGCTAAAAGTTATAAAAACCGATATTATCTTTTGGAACTTTGCACCATAAATGTAGGATAAAAAGTGGTTTTCTGTAAAAACGAAAATTTGAATTTAGAACGTGCTGTTTAAATCACTCCAGCATTTTAAAACCGGCCTGTAACGTGTACAAATGATTGAAATCATTTTAATACCGTATTTTTTTAAGAATAATTAAAATCAAAACCGCCCGTTTTTTTTGCAAATGAGTGTATTATGTAGTATTACTTTCAGTTGTAGTAGAATGTCTTAAAAAATATTTTCAAAAGTTTTAAAAAGCGATTGCAAACGGTAACCTAAACGTTAAATATAAATCTTACAGTTAAATAAGTCGCGTTTTTATAAGCTGTAAGCCGTTTATAGCCCTTTTGATTTTCATTAGTAAACTTATTAAGTTTGTAATCATGTAAATGTGTAATAAATTATGTCATCATATCAGCCATAAGAAGTTTACTGTTGGACATAGGCTTCACCGAAATAGAGGGATTTTTGCCTATAATTGCCGCGCTGGGCAGGCGTAGTGGCAATCGCAGAGCGTAATTTCGCGACGAGGATGCTGCTGCCCATCCGCACCCTGGGCATTTGAGCTACGCTGTTTTGGGTGGATATATCTGTCTGTTCGGGTACCTCAGCCGCCTCTTACGATACCTGGTACAGAGGGAGGTACTATTCTACTCTGTCGATACCCTACGATATAAATTACGTAACCTTTTTTAAATTTTTTTTTTAAATACATGTATTTGTCAATTACTACCGTAAAAAAATGCCTTTGAAATTACCAACACTTTATATTATATGGAAAGATTATATTTCTTAATAGAAACAATCAATTATAGAAACCGATCCAAATTATATTGCTCCAGAATATACGTTATTATTTCATTGGTCTTTATATGAAGGTCACTTTTGTTCTTTAGTTTGTGTTTACTCTGAGAAATATTGTTTTCATAAGGATAAAAGCAGCTACAGCTTGCACAACAAAGTAAAACTGAAGCTATTTAACATTTATTTAGACTGTAACACCATGGCTTTGTTGGAACTTTTACGGAATTGAAAGTTACGTACGTCTTTTTCTAGAGCTCTAAATATCATTAGGAAACGAGTAACACACCAACATATAGACAGATATATAAATATAAATGCATCGCCGAAATGTATGTGGGGCATAAGTCTAAAACGATTACACCAAATAGAATAATTCTATTTTTTGGGTGTTCGGATTGTTGTGCCTAGGTTTGTATGGGATAAAGGGGAGTGGGTCATTTTGAATTAAACAAATGATTATAGCTTAGAGACCTAAGAAGAGGATTAAAGCCCTAACGATTCGGGATCTTCGGAATTAAATTATAGTGGCTGATATGATGATACAAGTGCGGAAAAGGATAATGAATCTTAATCCGCACTAATAACATCATCATTTTGTAAATTCTCAGATAATCGTATTATACTCGCAAATAAGATAATATTGCTACTGACGAGTTATTTTAACCTAATATTAATTTACACCTAATATTAATTTATACCTAATATTAATTTATACCTAATATTAATTTATACCTAATATTAATTTATACCTAATATTAATTTATACCTAATATTAATTTATACCTAATATTTTAACATTATTGTATAAAAGAGGCGTTATTGTCATAGATCAATTTATTAAATGGGTTTCCACTTAAATAAGAAACGAGGAAAGTGCTAATTCTTATCATCACTTTTAAATATAGTGTGACTGACATAACAGGTATTCAGGATAACTTCATACATATTATATACACAGTTCATTGTACAGTAGCATGACTATGATTCATGCATGAAAGGATCAATACATTTATCACTTTAAGGAATGCCGGTACCCCACAGACGAAAAAAACTGTACTCTGTAGATGGAAGTGTAAAAGCCCGAAAAGCTCAAATTCAATAGGTCAGGAATGGGCAGCAGCCTTCACGTCGCGAAATTACGATCTGCAACTGCCACATGGTGGCAATTATGACTTTTAATGATATAAAAAATATTCTATGCACAATGCACATATTCTATACCCAGATTGTAAATTAGAAGGAAATACAAAGTAATATTGTGTTGAACTGGTAATACCCTTCCTTTTAAAAATTGACAAAGAGTATTAAACATTTTGTTCATGACTCAAGGTACTCGTGCAGTTCTTTTGTCTGCGACACTGTGAGATCGTTCCAGAAATTTTTGCAACAACACACAATCGTTATTTTTTTGCATCTGGACGTTACAGGTAATTTTTTTCTGACGATTATTAACTATGTCGCATCCTTACTTTCAAACGAAACAATGAAACCTTGTGAAGTTTTTTCTGACACACACAAATTACGTCAATTTATCATTAAAAAAAAATTATGAAGTCTGTTGGTGTAAAAAAAGGTGTATTATTGCCCCATCTCTTGCCGACGACTATGCCAACTAGCTTTTCGCTAGGACTCAACCAGCATAGATTTTAAGTTTAGGGATGCATATTAACTTATGCCCTTCCTTAAAGCTTAATTTGCCGTAACACATAAATATACATACATATATTCGCATTTATATTATTAACATGTAGGGAATTTTAGTTCACGAGGTTAAAACTTAAGAAAAGGTACTTATATTTATATCGGAGGCAGCTTATTGTATAAACGAGTCGACGGACCCAACGGCGTAGTCGGTAGAGTTCCTAATCTATGCGCCGAGGGGCGCACCGCCTGCACTTGTTTGATATCAGTCAGTTAGGAGATGTTGGGTGAATAAACATACCTTGGAAAATTATTCTGAGTGACCAAGCGACTAGGAAACAATTTGTTGCATCTAAATTGAATGCAATAAACATCATACAATACCTATAAAGTTACAATAGCTAATCTGTCGGTTCGTGTGTGTGTGCTGTGACGGGCACGTGTGTCGGTGCTCGTGGAAGTGACACCACGTGGCCGCGAGCGTGAGGACACTGTTTTATATATGTACGTTAGATATACTGTGGCCTCGTGAATATGCCTACGGATCCGCGACTTGTAGAGACACTCTCCTACCAGGAATGACTGTCAAATACACGCTATTTGACGTAAATATATCACACGATTGGCATTGTTTGTAGTTATTTAGGTTCACTTAACATTGTCTAACCTAACCTGACTCCACGATAAGCAGCTTAAAGCTAGTGTTATGAATATCAGACAACAGAGGAATCATATGTACAATACTTTTTTACTAATTATATATTTTAAATTAATAAATAAATCCACAACACCTCATACATTGACCTGACTCCGTGATAAATCAATGTATGAGATACAAATTGTTATACTTTTGAGCGTGAATATATCATCATATCATCATCATCATTCTAGCCATTAGAAGTCTACTGCTGGACAAAGGCCTCCTCAAGAGAAGGTGAATTTACCAGTAATTGCCGCGCTGAGCAAACGTGTTGGCAATCGTAGAGCTCAGTTTTCGTGACAGGAATGCTGCATGCATCAGACTAGTCCATTTGTGCTATAGGATATACCGCCATCAGTCGGTTCTGGTACCTTAGTTGCCTTTTATGACACCTGATTTAGGGGAGGTACTATTCTATTCTGCCGGTACTTACGCACGGCTATATATGTATATAGATTGTTAATTAATGCTGTTTTTTATTTGTATGTTGGTAAGCATCAAAAACTGTGCACAGGAAAAGTGTGTAATTTTCCTATGCACAGTTTTTAAAGCTAATAATTAATATATGTATTTAATTAATCATTCTCTTTAAAAGGAAATATTTTCTGACTCCAACCTACTATGAAAAATGTACTGACGCGTGAGATGTAGAACGGAAATCATATCCATTGGTGGTCATTCGAGAATGTAGGTTTAAAATACTGACTTTGCTAATCTTGCGATATATAAGTGCGCCAAGTGTCGTGCTATCGATATTTATATGGAAAATATTTATATTTTTTCTGCCTGGTGTTTAATATGTATTCAACTATTATATTTGAGATTCGTCTGTTGTCTGGTGTCTGTAACACGAGTGCTTTAAGCGAGTTATATCAGAATCAGGTCAATGTGTGTGATGTGAGGTGAATTGTTATATACATAACGCTGATTAATCATTTATTATGTATATTATACTAGCTTCACGCACGCGTATTGCAATTTGTATCGCGTCCCATGAGAAATAACACTGCCGGGGCAAAAAATCGAGCGGGTTGTACTACTCAGAAAATTGTCTTTTGAAACAGAACAAAATATATAAATGGTTTAATCAAGCCGTCAAAAAGTAATTGTAGTACATATGTGCAATATAAAAATTATTGTCAGAACACTATAATTTTTCCGCATCTGACAACCATAGCGTGGTTGACTCTTTAACAAAGAAACACAATAAATCCATCGTGCGGTCTGTCACTGCAACCGTGAACTACTAGAGCGAAACCTATGCTTGCCAATACTTTGTGTGGAGTCATAGAATGTTCTGAAGGCAAACTTTATGAAAAATATCGCAACTGTTAGTGGCGCGCAGACGAGCTACCGATAGCAAGCAGTTTACATGGTATTTTATACATTTTGTGGCGACTATTCGATACTTGGTGGTGGTAAGGACTGGCAATAAAGACCACAAGCGGCTGAGTGGTCTCACCAAGACGCGCTCCTCCGGTCTCTCATCCGTCCTACGTAAAACATGTGGTTTAGAATCGACTCGCTGTTCATTAGATACATTTAAAACACTGATGTGACAGCTAACCAGTGGCAAACATCGTCCACTCTCTGTGTTCGTACATTTACTTGCGCTGCTAAAAATTCTACTAATAACTTCACCAATAATTATAATATTAATAATTTAATAACTCAATTGCTTATGTCCTTTTTGAAAAAAAATTATAAATAAAACATGTCGTGTTAACGTCCTAGGTTACCGTCTAGTTAATATTATATTTAATTAGGAATGTTGGTATGTATGACAGTAATCTGTTAGTGTACTTTAACTAATTAAATAAATAATAACGGCCCGTCTGTACATACCTTGAATATATATATCGCCGACCAATACTTCCTAACATTAATAAAGCATTAATACTGTTTCTAGTAAAATACTTTTTAAATGAACCCTTCCGTGTTTATTTTGAGGTTGTTACTTTAATCAAATCTTCTTTAAAATCATCGACAATTTAGGCAGTTTTCGTATTCATTAAAATGTTCTTCATCTTGTACATACTTTTATATAAAGTTCATAATGCATTCAACAAAATGCTGCTCTTTTCAGAAATTCTTAATATTGAAGTTTCTATTTGTATACAGAAACAATCACAAAGTGAGATGAACATAATTTTATTTTGATACCGCTCAACTGACTTTCAAACTCTTAATTTCAGGCCCGCGGCATTTTTTATAAAGCCTTGTTGTATCTGAGAATGTTCGCTAATAATTTAGAACTTCAAGATTTGTAAACCATCTTTCTAACGCATATTGGTAGTCGATTCAATTTAATGATAGGAAGGCACAGATCATCTAATGATACAGTCGTAAGGTGGCCTTCCCCAAAGGAACTTCCCCAACAAACAAGAGATTTCCACCGTGTTTGAGTTTATAGGCTCTGTATTGCAGATTTATGATATAAACACACCAGTTCTATACTGCAAACATCTAGCTTTTTAATATTTTTTCTAACAAATTATCTTAAATGTATGTAGGTGCTTACATTTCTATTATATAACATAATAATATATGAAAAGTCTTTTTCTATGGTTATTTCAAATTTTTTTATAGCAGTCAAGAAAACGGATTCTATGATTTCCCTTTTAGTGACATATAAGTTATTTTTTTCATCGTATTAGTGTTAAGAAACCCGATTTTAAAGTCTAATATCCACTTAAGATTGGCCGACGTAATTTCTAACCAATCAGAATCGCCTACGCGCGGCCTCTGGCCCCTCCCCTTCTTTCCCCTGCGACGTTCGCTGCGTACGTGCCGCGTCACCCGTTTTTGTTCTGTGACCAGTTGTAAGTTAATTTTCAGTGATTTATGAGTGATAATACATCGTTACGAGCATTCAGAGAGGTCTCGAGTTAGATTAGTAAAACACATCTGATATATATCAACATGAATGTGCTGTAAAGTAATCAGCTTTAAAAAATACTAATTACTTCATTTTTTAGAGGAGTTCATGATAACATACTAGCTAGCTGCCAGCATCTAATAAGTCCACGTGGGCTTTATATTGCCGTCCACGGAAAATGATCCAAAAACAAAAGAAATCAAAACGTTTGAGTCGATTGACTGGCAGCGCCGTGAGGTACCGGCAGCGTAGAATAGTAACTTCCTTTGTACTAGGTGTCGTAAGAGGAGACTAAGGTACCAGAACCGACAGATGGCGGTATATCCATCCAAAAAATTGCAGCTTAAATGCACAGGGCGTTTGCCAACACGCTTGCCCAGGGCGGCAATTATAGGCAAAATTTCCCCTTTCTTGGGGAGGCCTTTGTCCAGCAATGGACTTTTAATGGCTGGTATGATGATGATGATATGATTGATGATGACCGGTAAAGCCTGTTATGACATTTCACTCACGTTATGAATTTAGTGTTATGAGGTGCGTAATTTGTAGCTTTTATTTTAAAATTACAAACAAATTTAGGACTAAACTTTTTTCAAACTATAATTGTATACCCTTATTAATTCGACAATCGGATTCTAGGATTTAAGTTTATATAGTACCATTTATTTACTACATTTTACGAATAGATAGCCTACGGCGCGAACGGCGGGCGTGGGTACTGTTAGGAAATTTAATGATTAACCGAATTCAATGCTTACGGTTAAATTAGATTTACCAGTTCGATCGTAATATAACTCACTTCACCTTGGCTTCACACATATCTTTATAAGTTTTTCTGACGTAGTCCTTGTAAAGTAACCTATCGGCACTAGCTCTACTAAAATCTTCATTATTGTTCACAGAATGCTAGGTAATTGCCCTTATATTAGCACCTACTAATACCTTTTATTAGCACTTTATAGATAATGTTAGAAACTGAAAGCTCCATCAGAAAACGCGTGTCGTCTAAACAAGTACCATCAAAAAGTAAATAAGCTAGCATAATAGGCGTATTACAAAAGCGTTGTAGTAAATACTGCTTTCAAATTCGCTGAGTTACTTTTAAGAGATGCCGAAGCGCAATCCTATTTATCGCGCTTGACACACAAAACCGAAGTATCGGAAAAATCTGACCCACTCTCATAAGCCACATTCAGGGCGGGCCAACGGCACTGACGAGTTCCGTTGTGATTTATTAGTCGCATTATGTTGTTGGATTAGCATTCAAAAGTTTATGTCTTGCCTCTTCTTCGGCTGTAAAAAATGAGGTTTACAACCTTTCGATATGGTCAAGGCGCGATGAAACTGCTTTCGTTGCTTTCAAATTCACAATGAAGCTTCCGTATTGTTCATGATTTATTTACAACTCCTATTTAAACTTGATATGAAAAATTTAATCAATCAAACGATAAAAACAATAGTATCACATAGCCGTAAGCAATTTGGACGAGAGTTAGAACCAACTATCTGCAAACTTAAAAGATTTTCATTTCTGCGCACGCGCAGGCGCAGCGTTGGCCGCGAAGCCCTTTCGCGAACGCGCGATGCTACAGCTTAGAGCATGCAAGTGTGAACTGCCAACCTACACGAATGTTGTCGTATTGCATTTCATTTAATGCACGCAGAAACGAGCTTACGGTCACACGGTTAGGCGCGCCTAATGAGAAAGTTTATCGAGCGTTTATTGCGTAGCAGCGGGAAGCTTCGCCGACTCGCCGGAGGCGCTCCGCCGCAGGTGCGCCCCGCGCCCTACCCTCCCCCCTCTTCGCCCCGCCACCACGACGCAGCTTTCTTTCGCTTCGCCGCCGCGCCAGTCGACTGTCAACCACGCAGGCAGACGGTCGTTCCGCGACGACTTGAAACGACGCGTCGACTGTAAACACGACGCACTATCTGTGCACGCTTCCGTTCGCGACTTAACCTGAATTCAGCGTTCATTTCGCACCTAGTGTCGTGTTGTGCTAAACCTATGGTGCATTTAGAAACGTGTGTGGAACGTGAAATGCAAGTGAACTTCATATACATGTAAATAAATATAACCAGTGACTTACATATGTACCGGCGTGGTGTCTGAGTGTATAAGATGTCAAAAATAAATTGTAAGCATTGTGGTATTGTGCAAAACAGGTTTCTTGTTGTCTATGAGGAAGGTAAAGCTACCGAATCTACATACGACCGGCGAATGTCGCCGCCCGCCGGCCGGCTTTCGTCGCGTCTATGATAGCGATCGGAAACATCCTCATACGCAATCACTTCTCTGACGTAAATATATGTGCTCGAAGAGTGTCCCATTACCATTATTGTGAAATGTAAACAACATACAATATTATTTGGTAAGCGTATTGCTGTGAAACTAATCTTTGACCAGCCGCCGGCGATATGATTATCGTTGATCTTACGCAACAAAGATACAACTTAATTGTAGGTACAAGCCAACTTTTGCGCTCTAATAAACATGCCTATATTTCTGTTGTTTGCAAAAATTAAATGTTCCCACATAAAACGGGATTCAGTTAATTATTTTAACTTTCAACAACAAGGTGCTAAACGTGTGATCGCAACAATTACATAATTAATTCAGATCTGAAACCGGCCTAACTGTCACACAAATCCAGCATAAAGCGACTAGTGAAATCCCTAAGCGCCAAGATTCAGTTCAGAGCCCTAAATGCACTGCAATTCCCGCCTCCGTAAACCGTGGAATCTGCGCCGTAAGCCGTCTTGTCAATGGTATCAATTAATGCCATCGAGGCTCTGCCCTACATAGACAAAGCGCGGCAAACAAGCCATCACCCTCCACCCCCGCAATCTTCACGGAATCTTATTATCGACTATTCACTAAATGCGCATACTTACTCCGCAAACATTCCCGCTCAATTACAAAACGCGATCTCCTTTTACGACCAATTACTACATTCAATAACCTATCTTCAGCATACCTGTCGTCCCAGGTATATATAATAAACGGTATAGCTATTCACTGTTATTAACTCAATGTCGTTGACATCTTTTCTTATATAAACTAATTCATGGGAGACTCTTGTTTAATTCCTAGGTGTCTCGATTGTGCAAAGAATATCGCCTTTTTTTTTTAAAACATGACAATACTTTTGGTTGGCCCATATGTATTGTGTGGGCGTGCGAGAAACTGAAAGTAAAGGTAAGATTTATGAATGAGCCTTTTTGTAGAAAAAAATTAGTAAACTTTTGACTTGTTTACTTTTGTTGTTTACTGATCACAGAGACGTGTGGGGTAAAGAAATTTGCAAATGGTTTGATTATATTTTAACACGCAAGGCCTATACTGGGCCTTCCGTGTCAATGACATAAAAATAAATAAAAGCACATCTATATAATATACATTTGATAAATGCCTATCAACCAGTCTAAATAATACTGAGACTTATTGAAGAATAATACAATAGCAAGCAAACAAGAGTTGGCCCAGTAGTGACTCGGCATTGAAGTTTTGAATACGTTAATTAAATTAAATTTTCTACTTTTCCTAGTGAAGGATTATTCTTTATTGAGACCTTGAAATCTGTGCATGATCAAACTTCTTAGTCAGCGCAATTAGAAAGGGCCGTGTTTGTTGCATGCTATATCACTTGCAAGGGAATTAACTAGGTATATGCTTGTTTTTTATATAATTATAACATTAAAAATACTTGGGCCCCACGTTAGCAAGGAATCTTCTTTTCCCGATTGTTATCATAGACATCCTATTTCAAAATAATTTGATTGTATGTTACTTCCCCAAGACAAAATATTTTCCTAAAAATCGTCCAATGTTTAGTTCCGCTAAACTCGGTGATATAAGTAATGCAGCATGTAAACAAAGGCTGCGTGACCCTGTGAACTTGCGGCCTGCTACTATAGGCGCCACAAACTTTGTACTCCTTGAACTGCAGCCCGCACACTATCCCGCCTCAAGATAATCTTCTACTTAACTCGTTCCGCAGAACCGTTGCGAGCCTGCCTGTTGAGTTAAATTCACACCGTATTATGCGAGAGGTGTCATAACTCTAAACACAACATACTCCAACTTCAGCATGCCATTTGCATAAGTGGTTTAATTTAAAACATGCTTATCTACATTTATTGTAAAACAATTTGTATCGACGATTTGGTGACTAGATTATCTGTCTGATAATGTTATCCTTGGTTACTTTCACGATGCAAGATAATGTGTTTTATTTGGTGACGCGTTTAATGGGAATTGATTTCTACTTTTATTACCTTGATAAACCTTTGTGAATTTGTTCTGCAATGTAGTTTTGTTTTGCGTTTATAAGTATAATAGGGACGAGCTTATCTCCGGACAACTACTGTAAATTTCTCCAAAAAGCAAAACAGACTGACCTTACGCCTAATAGATGCCAATTCAAATAAAGCATTTTCCTCGTAGATTATATCTTCTAAGTGAAATTAATTACTGTTGTTCAATCAAAATAGTTTAGTTATGGATAAAAAGGGTCTTGTTGCATCTTATACTAAAACTTCCTTAAGAAAGAACATTGCTTCTGCATACTTTAAAAGTAAAGGTAGTACTTACAAAACTGCAACAGAGGTAACGTCCATTCTGTATTATCGACAAATGGGAATATTGTCGGAGCACCAAAGAGGGTTAACAATAGAAGTGATTGCGTGCGATTGTTTAAATTAGTGGCGAGCGACCGTAAACACAGAGTGAAAGGCACTTTCTCCAGCCCTGCGGCCCTCGTATACGATATGGCTCTATTGCAAAATTTCACACTCTCCTACCAGCGATAGCTATCAATTACGTGGATAAATAGCTTTAGAAACTATATCAATCTCTTAAGTACACTTTCCTTTGGTCGATCTTGGTGTTTGCGTTAACCCTTTCAGCGGGGAGTTTATAGTCCCGCTTTATTTTCTGACTAACACTTCCATTTTAATTACCTTTTTGCTTTTACTTTCATTTAAGATTTTTATTCTTCAACGGTCGAACAATTTTATTTAAGCGATTCATTCCAAGTATTTAGAAGGTCTACATTGAATGTTGACGCGACGACATGACCTTTGATTTAGTGGCAGTAAATATTAAACACAAATAAGCATAGTACTAAACTTTTATGGGTGAATCATTAAAAGTTAATACACGATTTATAAACCCACTTAACAGAGAATGGGGTACACAACTTCGTTAGACGATTTGACAAACGATGATTATACCTCTGTAATTGCAATGTCGTACCTTCATTGTGCCGGCCCGTTATTTGCCCAACATCCGACTTTTTCACCGGTCGGTGCCCGATCTCGACATATTTTTGGGTTAACGCAAATCGCTTTGTTCAATTAAAGGTATGTCAACATATTCTGTTGTTTTCGTAGCAATTCCACGACAAGGGAATTTCGTTTGCAAATTCTAAACCCCATTTTATTGGTCACTTGTACACGAATCTTTTTTTGTTAGAAAGCTCCGTTTGGAAATAAAGTCGTTCATATAAGATTTTTTATGTTTATTTTAAAGTACTGAATCAAAGGTCGTGTCATTAAAGTAATCAACGGTTGGGAAATTGAGTGCAGGACTAAAATAATCGATTTGTTATTTCGCACGGCCCAGCATACGTGAACTTAAAGCGAACTTACGATCGAGCTCTGCACCTAAGTGGGGTTTACGCAAGCCAACTTATGTAAGCAGTTTGTGATTCTTGTGAAACTAGCGCCGTGCTTTCCTCTCACACAGAACTAGCAACGGCAAATTGGTAATAATGATTAATGAGTACGTGATGCTGTTATGAAAGGTCTTATAAAAGTATTGAAATATAAATTTCAGTTGCCACACGATCGACGTGTTAAACTGCAATTATCTCAGCTTGATTAATAGTTTTAATAATAGTTCTCCGGTTCAACAACAGAAAAAAACAAACGACTTCTACCGGCGCATTGCGAAATCAAAGGCGAGCAGATAGAAAGTATTACCTAGATTATATTAGGTCGTTATCGTTCTGTCACGATATGCTAATCGATATCGATAAACTCGTTTGGTGTTTTTAATAAGAAATGCAAATAGCGTATATGTTACGCTCTTAGTTTCCATTAGCACAGTCCTATCCGAAGTTAGCGTACCATCCATCATAACAGTATTATCTGGTATGGGCCAGTCGTCTGCGACCGTAGTTGGCTAAATTGGGCTCTCGCCAGCGTCCATTGCCAACTGCATCCAAAGAAGCTGCCCTTTCAAAACGTTGATAATATCGGTTAAACCATTTTCGACACGGAAAGGCAACAATTAAGGTAAACAATAAAGGAAAAAATTGCGTGTAACAGATATGAAGTGTTGACAATTTCGAACGAAGAGATTCTCCATGCCTGTTGTACTGTACTTGTTATCTAAAAGTGTGATGGTTAGCTTATTGAATGGTTTGTAGGAGGTAATAAATACCATCGGTGCATCGCGTCTATTCTGACCATATTGAGCAGCGGTCGGTACTGGGTGACCGCCAGTAAGCATTGCCAAATATTTAACAGCGTTGTTTGTTGCTATTTGCTCAACAGAACTTTGGATGATACTTTCGATAGGGAATCTATTATTTCGGGTTATTATCAGCTATTAGAAGTCCACTGCTGGACATAGCCCCCCCCCCCCCCAAGAAAGGGGGAATTTTACCCATAATTGCCACGCTGGGTAAGCGAATTCGCAATCGCGACGGGGTTGAGTTGTACTGTTCTGGACGGATATACCGCCATTTGTCGGTTCCGGTACCTTAGTCGCCTCTTAAGACACCTGGTACAGCGGGAGGTACTATTCTACTCTGTCTGTACCTCACGGCTAAGCGCTTAAGAGAATATATATCTCTACTAATTTTTTATTTACTAGACTACTCAAGATTTTATCCGTGCATCCGCGTGCGTTAATCCCGTCTACCCGACATTATGTTTCTTAATTGCAAACTTGACTTGCATCAAATTAAGAATTATTCAAATTGTATTCGGGTGCCATTTAAATGCAATCTAACATTTTGTGATAGACTTACTAAAACTAGCAAGATTTACGATTTAAATTCTCATTTAACGATTTTGAAAGTTAGAATTAATCAATAACTAAATCTCTAGTTTAATGTTAGTTAATTCATTACTGGCATCGAGCATGTAATAAAGTTTGCTATGCGCAGATTAGATACGCACACAACTAATGATTAGTACAATTAAAATCTTACAAAATGGCTTTGTCCGATTGAATCATTCTTGTTTATTATGAGTGCAAATAATCGCGTCTATACGACGGTTAAGAGAGGTAGAGGTAATTAAAGGCCGATCTATTTATGTTATGGTTGTTTGGATATCGATGTCCGTTTAATTAACTCTACACTGGCTAGGGCTGCTGATGCCAAGGGAACTTGGTGGTTGGTGGAGAGAAGTAGCAAATACTAGGCCACCGAATTTTTAAGTCTCAAACACTTTAGATTGGATAAAACTCGTACTGCAATGTATGGCTAAAGTCAATTAAAAATTCGTTTTGTCTGACGTCTCGAAGCGTCTCGATTCTTCAAGTACAAGTAACTTTACCCCGAGCGGAGCTTGAGTCAGGTTAAGGGGCTAGTGGACCGTGGGCCTAAGGGGGTGAGGGGTGAGGTGCCCGGCGCGGGGCAGGGCTTCCGACATCTGTCGCGACAGCTGTTGCGCGCCATCGCACGTGTCCGTGCCTATTATTAAGGTTAATTTTTTTACGTCTTCGAATTGTTCCGAAAGATTCCCGTTAAGAAAGGATTTGCCAGCACCTTTGAATTCGACGCTGGATTTAATAACGTCTCTCCAACAATCGACTCGAGTCTGCTATTCAATGTTATAAATTGTGCGTTTAATAATAGGAAAGCAATTACAGCACGCGTGGCTGATACATATGTACATATTTATATGCATGTACGAATTATAGGAATAATATACCATACTGAGATAACTCCAACACAAATGGTCACGATTTATTAGTTTACTTCTAGCGGCATCATTATTTCGTTGATATTCTTAATACTATTTTTATTATGGGCGTATTCTAAGCAATCGTAAACTAAAGCAATAAAAATGAGGAAAACAAAATCCACCGAGCGGCGTCGTCGGTTGGAAGCCGGCAGGGGCACGTGACATTGTTTACCGCCCCAAGGCCGCGTGCAACTGCGACGTAACATATTCGGTGCACGTAAACGGTCCGATGGCAAAAAAATAACACCTGTCAAACGTATGACGTGATTCGTTAGCTCTTGAAAACGCCCGGAAGGGTATATTGCTGTACAAAAATTACAAAAATTCATTTAAGTTTCGAACAATATGTTTATTTGTCAGACAAACAGTTTAGATGTAAAATATATAACAGAGATGTATGCAAGAAGCAATATAGTTGCGTTCTATTTAGTCGGAAAAACCATTGCTTGAGCCTTCAACAAAGATACCAAGTCCAGAGACCGACACCCAAGAGCTCCTTACAGTGTTACGCAACACAAATTAAGAGCAAGTAAACCACAATAACCGGAGTTCGCAGATATTCAACAGCAAATAAACATGGCTGAGTCATCGCTCGAGAAAATGGTATACAAGTGAACCATTGGTTTGTGCTCTAGATATAACGAGCATTCTCGGATTCATTTGATGGATGACTGTTAAGTAGATAAGCGGATGCTTACGAGCATTCACAGATTACTGCGATTTGCACTTAAAATATTTTGTGTCGTTTCGTTCAAAGAGTTCAACTACATTACAAATGTTATAATGACATGTCATATATAAACTATAATTATTTAAATATTGATAATTGAGCATGAACTTTTGTAGTCCATAAATCACATTGACTGAAACAATCAACTAATCAAGATTTGCTGACATCACGTACTCAAGCGTACAATTTAAAATTATAAAACATTTAACCAAAAACAATGATGAGTAGCCAAGTTTGATAACAATTAAAATACATCGGACAAAGTAATACGAAATCTTGTGTGTTTAATCTAAGAACCGAACAACTGATAAACATCAGATAAAAATATATCTTTCATATGTAAAAGCAGAAATACACGACTATTTCGAGCGTATTGCCTGTAATAAAACCTCCTTTAATCATGTTTATTTTCAAATATTCACGTTTCTGAATGGCTCTCTATTATGTATTATAATAAAAAGGCATCGGTGACCTTAGCCCTTGTTATTATTGTTTATAGACAGGTTCGATAGAAATAAGTAGGATCGATCAAATAGGTCGGTGGTTCCGGCTTTTATTATAGCTGGAGTAGTTGGAAATGTCACTCAAATATAAGTGATTACCTAGACCGTTCTATTTCTTACCGTTATTTAAAACAATCGGATGAAGACAAACTTCAAGGCTGTAACACAGCCGGCATTGGTTTTAAAACATAAACAAAAGAGCTTAAAAAATACAAAATCGATTTTGTTTGACAACATACCAAAAAACAATTTAAATTCAAGCATTCTTCAATTCGAATAATGATTAAAACCTCGTTGCATTTACAATTGTGTCAGAGGTAAGTAATTTGACTGGTGATGTATACATACATAATATATATGTTACCTTTTACAATACATATATATGTCTCACGTGGTAAATCTCGTGCATTCCGTTCCCATTCATAGTAAGAATGGTTACTAGCTTCTGTGAGGTTCAAAATTTGTCTAGGAATATTGCATAGATAATTTACTTTGGGCTATCCGGGAATTGTTTTTTTGTTATCAGTACAGTACAATACAGAGTGGTAATGAACTGTGTCAACCCCACCACAGAACACAGCAAAAAAAAATATATGAAAAACAAGGAAACATTCAATGTTAGTTCACTTAGCGAATGGAACTAACAATGTATCTATCCATGAATGCGTAATTAACATTATCTCATATTTTCCTCAGTAAGATATGATAAGGTATTCTAATCGATAGGACGTAAAATGCTGTTTAAGTTCGCTTCGAATTGTGGTAGGTCGAAAGCGAGTCACATCTGTCGCCTTGAGGCGCTATAAAAATGTTTACTTCTGTTCTAATTCCGGTAACTATATGCGACCTTCTCTTGTAAACAAACTTGTTTTCGTATTTGAAACAGATATCGTAAATCATCAGGGCAAAGGATGTTTATAATTGAAATTTTTAATAACATCGCGGCAAATGTATTTAGCAGTAACTTTAGCAATAATACGGCAGTTAGCCGTAAGGTACCAGCAGAGTAGAATAGTACCTCCCCCTGAACCAGATGTCGTGACAGACGACTAAGGTACCAGAACCGACAAATGACGGTATATCCATGCAAAAAGGTCAGCTTAAATGTCCAGGGCGGGAATGGGCAGCAACTTCCCCGTCGCGAAAGTTGCGCTATGCGATTGCCAACATGCTTGCCCAGCGCGGCAATTTTGGGCAACATACCCCCTTTTTTGGGGAGGCTTATGTCCAACAATGGATTTTTAATGGCTGGTATGATGATGCTGAAATGAATTTAGTATTTTAATTATGCAGTTATGTATTAAAGCTGTAGGTATTTTATTATTATTATTCCTTATATTTATTCAGTATATATAATTGAATTTATATAGAATAACATTCAAAGAATCGATAACGCTTTACATAATTATATCTAGATTCAGGCTGTTGTATAATAATTACATGAAATATATAATATAATACGTAATTTATAAATATTTATGCTATTAAGTCAACTGTGTGTAGGTACTAGCAGTATATACCTAGGTAGTTGTTAAATAACCTCGAATAACGCCTTAAAACTTATAAGCTGAATCTCATTATCTTGGACTCATCTACTTTATCAATACTGCACAATATACCACAATGCCGGACGACGTTATAAGTGCATAATAGTAATTAAAAATATATCTTAGTGAATAAAATGGCGCATTTCGACAGCTCTGCTTCGGCATTGCACTCCGAAACCCGCAATGCAGAAACTTCCACTACGCCGGCACATTGTTTACCATCCTGTACTAACTTTATTTAGCTAAACATAACTTCAACATCTAAGCACTGTTCGTTTTTACTGAACTAGGTATATAAATTAAAAAGACTGCCGCAGTTCTTCTATAAGCGTCATGTCTCAAAGAGGATTCTGGGGAATCCTTCCAATTACCTCTATATTTAGACCGATAAAATAGGATTTCAGAAATATATAATATAATTAAATATGTAATAATTATATATTGGGTTTATATTATATTATTTATATTTATTGATAAAGATTTTCATAGAAATCATAATGAACACGCGGAACTACTTTGAAGAAATCATTAATTTATATGCTAACTAATTGTCGAGGAACTCCTTGGCACTCATTACGATCTAAACAAGACAGCCCATCAAATACTTGATAACTGTCGTTTAACTAGCATTTTAAGATTTAGCTGGACTATGTACTCGTATGATGTACATTAAATATTTTATAGCAACTTAAATTTAAACGCTGCAATAGAGAAAGCAGTGTATTCTTTAAAACTAACCTGAGTTTTCTTTTTCTTTTAGTACCATAGTGTTGGATAAACGAAAATAGTGTATCTTTACTGTTGTCAGTAAAAGTTATCTGCAGTCTTTTACATCATTTGTTGTCGCTTAATCTACATTTGAATAGTAATGTTATGCAATAATCCCTGCATCCGATTGCAGCATAGTCATGGAATCGGTCTCATGATAGAATGGCATTACGTCAAATAAAAGGTCAGATGTGGAGTAATATAGTTTAATAAGACTCGACACGTTAAATGCGTATGATGAAATTCGTCACTTGACTTGTTGTTCACTTGAAGACGATCGAATTGAATAGTGTTCGCTACAATCAGTATAGAATTTCAAGTTTTAATATAGTTTAAAAGTGCATGATGGTAAACGAAATTTCCACTTGGAATTTTCCATTAAATATTTATATATTTTAGGAAGATTCTTTAAACTTGTAAATATTGCAGACGCCGTCGCCGAACACTGCTGTGATACCTTCTGTGATGAGCGAGCCAGCCCACGGATATTTTTATATGTGATTTACTAGTGCCCAGTACAAACCGAGTACAAAAAAAACGGATATTCTATATAGATATTTATTTAGTGCATAGCGGTGCGCGGAGATTTATCTTGGCGGCACAACTGTGCTTTAATATAGTGTTTGTCGACAATGAAAGAGGAGTGTAAGTTGTGCTGTGTCAATGGGTGGGGGGGTCCTATACAAACAACGGATTTCTCCATATCTTCGCTGATGAGGCCGGCGGCACATAGCCCCGGCCAGATGGATCCCAGACAGGACGCAGTCCTGTTGTCTGCGTACCTGTACAAACTAGGTAAATATATATTGTATACGCTTCACGAATATCACGCCAACATCGGTGAGTACCGTGCACTCGGCTTGTGTAACTGAATAAATAAACCCTATAGCGAGTATAAGTGGAGATTTATCGTCTAATGGTCGATAGAGGTCTGCAAAAGCCTTTATTAATTGCTCAGGATATGCATAAGTCTGCTCGCTGTAAGGAGTCTTTATTCCGTGCTTGTTGTTCGCACCTCCATTAACACATTAACACCAGTTGTGGGTTAAGTACTTTTCCAGTTGATGTTCGCATTCATTGTGCATTGGGCTAACGACGCCTTCAATTTCCTGCTTGCATTTCAGAAAGCGGTTTCGCTTGCCGATCCTTCTAAAATTAAAACTGTCCTTGTAAATCAGAACTTAACTAGAAAAGGTCTTCAAATAAACGCTTCAATTTAATGGTATAAATTTAATACCAATTCATTGTTTATTGTTATTTTGCTTTTTGTTGGCGTTTGTTTATTTGAATACTCTATTATCTTACACACATATTTTAGCCTTGACCTTTGTTACCAACAGTAGTAGCTATATTTTTTCTTCTATGTTGCTGTTTACTTAATTACCATAGTTATTACGCTCCATCGCTTCTAAACACCACGTACTCTGCCCGAATAAACTTAATGAAAATTTAATGACGGGCGCAAGTGAACACGTCATAGACTGTTTAAAAATCCAGTATGACTTCAACCCATTACGGAGCCACATGCCTTCGTCCTATAAAGGTTTACGAGTTCAATAAATTTATTACATTTTCAATCTCCTTTTTTGATTATAACGTGATAAATTTAGTGATGCTTTAAAATATGGTACAAAAATTATTTAAATAAGAATCTGTTTGACTTGCTTACGCAAGCAGAAAACCTTGCGTAATGTCTTTGAATGGAGTATAAAAACTTTAGTATTTTACACTGGAATTATTAATTGCATAAAAATAATTTGCGTCTGGCTAACAGTTACAGTTGCTGATAAGGTTCTTACATCAAAATTATATATATATACATGCATAAATTAAACTGTAGCATTTACTGCGCAAATAGAACTGTCTTAACAAAATAAATAGTACAAATCCATATATTGTTCGAGACTACAAACAATTTGTCAAAATTCACCAGTAACTTTATGACTTTTATTCCTCATCTAGATATCAAGAGTTACAATCGGTTATAGAAATATAGAAACTACTATAATATAAATGTTGTTTCACAAAGATTGAAAAATATTTCTAAGCAGCTCATTACATCGAGATATTATCGCGAGATTTGCGTAATAAAACTCCGTATACTTTAGCTTGTAAAGTTTCTATCTCCACCAAAGTCGTAGGCAAGTTTGAATACAACAGATGGGCGGCATGACGTTTAATATCCGGATCTCCTTGCTTTCTGAAGTTCTGGACTATTTTTAGCAATCACTGGGAAAACTAGGCTCGGTTGGTATTTTAATGCAGTGGCCCTTGACATTTTAATTGACATTTGCGGCTTAATACGTCGAGAGTAGGGTTTGCATCCATCGGAATTTTGTAGTAGAGAATCAATGCAAGCAACACTTCGATTACGATACGATTCATGTATATCACAAGTTCATAAGTAGTGTCATTTGTTTCCTAGATTTATTTTAATTCCTAGCTTTAGTAATAAGAAACTTAGAAATAATAATACCAGTTTCTTTTTTATTTTCCAACATTAAACGTAAACATTAACTAGAAATTGATATACCTCAAGTCATACATACAATACAAACAAAGGAAATGCCTGGACCATATCCATGTGTAGAGAGCGAGAAAACAACTGAACTTTATAGCATAGATAGCCATAACCTTAGTAGTAGATATTTAGATTAGATTGGATGGCTAAAATGGAATGAAATGAATATATAAAACATACGAATGTTAGACGGGAGTATCGACCTCGCATAGATCCGTGATCGGATCCGGATCTCTGCCATGCGCCGATTTATGACCGGTGCCTAACCAATGTGCCACGAGGACGGAGAGACGAACTTGCTGGTTTTTACTGTTCCGTTTTATAGCCTTTTGCTTACAGATAAAGGTGCCTGGAATATAACTCTTTTTAGCATATTGAGTATAAGATACAGAAAACCATACGTAATTGTCCCTAGTGGGTTATTTTTTTTCATGACCCAAGCGTCTAAGAGTTGATGAACACTCTGAAAGCTTATTTAGTATTTTATCACATGTAAAAGGACACTGCAATGTACCGATATAGATAGCTCGTCAGATATTTTTCGAGTCGAATATGAGAAAATACAAGAACGTAGCCCTGTCTGGCAGTAGAAAGCCACATTGTAACTCCAAAGATCTCAGGAAAACCCTTATACTTGCCTCGTACTACAAAGTTTTGTGTACATAAAACAAGTTTGAAAGCGAACGCATATTTTCAGTCAGCCAAACACTTATACAGAACAGCAAATTGTGAAGGTTATCGTCAAATTATTGTAATAATTCGCAAAGACAACAAGCGTACATCCGAGGACGTGGTACCGTGTGAATTGACCATGTAAAGAGTACGGAGCTGTCTATTGATAACTCTTCCTGTTTATGGTTTCCTGGTGCATGCTTGGTTCTATTTCCTGTTACATATTTACGTTTATTGATATACTAGCGACCCGCCCTGGCTTTGGGTGCAATGAAGGTATGGTATAAAATGGTTTTTGTGGGTTATTCCTGTGGGTCATAAATAGACATTCATCACTACGGACTTTTTTGTAGACCTTTTTATAGTGTACATTATTTTTATCTATCTCGTTGGGCTCAGCCAGCGTTTGCAATGTTATCGCAAATAAATGTGTATGTATATGCTCAGGCGAAATAAAGACGAAATTGTGTTTTCGGATTCATATCACACTTATATATACTATACAGAAGTTTTACTACAATTAACATAGTTTAAACAGTATATCTTACCTGAAAAAACAAAATTTAAAGCCTTTACTTCTAATTTGAATAATATTATAACTATTTCTTTTTACAATATTTCCTATGTTTTTCTAAAGATCACATAATCTAACTTTTATCTTCTCAAATTTACGTCGGTGTCACTCACGTCACACTGACAGCTAATAGTTCCATAGATTATAATAATTTCATACACACTAGAAAAGAAATGCCATTGGCGTAGGTAGTGAAATCCTCTACATGTGTTTATTTACGACATCACAATAGGTACATCTTAAATTATCAGTGTTTCTCTACAATATTATACATGTATTATACCTATAATAAACCTTCCTCTTAAATAATTCTGTCTATCAAAATCCGTTGCGAGGTTTTAAGGATCTAAGCATAGGTAAATAGGGACAGACAGACAACAGGAAGTGACTTTTTTATACTAGGTTTGTAGTGATACTTTAATATTATTTGTATATTACTTGACCTGATTTCTTACAAAACAAATGAACTTACGGGGTGTTTCTGGTTATTAATTTAATATAAGTTTTATAGCTTGAAGCTAAATTAAATATTTTACAATTTGATACTAAAAGTTTTATGGACTTTTGATCTATTATTATGAACCATTTAATTAAATTGAATGTTACTAGATAAGAATTTAAAAATATTCCAAGCGCGCTGTGAATGCACCACAACAGGCTGGAACATGTAGCTTTAATAAAATTGTTTTGACACATACTTTTTATTTAATCTCGTTTAACTTTAAACAGGTGGGTTATTGTTCTACGACTCTTTATTAATTGATGTAAAACATACAAAACATAATAGACATTTAATTAAACCAAATTTTCCTATTTTCTTAATTACAATTAGTTACGTCCAGTCCTCACAACATGTTGAAAAAAATACATTATAATCATATCCCCTAATTACTTAAATCAATAAAAAATAACCAATTTTTTTAAATAATATCCAAAATTAAAATAACATCTTAAAGTAATAATAATATTCACACAACATCTTATACATTGTCCTGACTCCGTGGCAAGTCGCGTTGTCTGATGTCCGTAACACACGTGCAAAGCACAAACAGAGGAATCATAAATATAATACTAAAATAGATATCCAGATTATCCAATCCAATCAGATCCAATTAACATTCAGAGACAGGTCAAACACAAATATCATAATATAAGTATTGGTTCTAGGTGGGAATAGAACCCACGACCCTTGGTGCACAAGATAGGATCACTGCCATCTGCGCATCATCTACTCTTCTGACACTGGCGGTGATGCATACAAGGAACGTTGCAAAACAGAATCATTAAAAACAGGAGAAACAGATAATGCATATGTAGATACGGTTTGAATACACACAACTGAGAAACCAAACAGTCCCGTGATCCCAAAATAACCGGTGATCGACAAAACACTGTTTACGTCGATGACGTCACGGGCTCCCCCATGAGTCACGCCGAAAACCCCAACACGATTCAATGAGCTTTATCAAAAAAGTCACTTACTTTATGTATTGTTATTTATTCTGCGTTAGCATTATTTTAAAAGTCTAATAATATGCCTCTTATCTATACATATTTAAAATAAAGTGTGTGTATTGTTTTTCTGCTTCTTTTTATTTTTTCTTTTTCAAAATGTCTGCGTTGTGAGGTAGTTTTCTTAAAAAATTGTACTTTTTATTGTTTAATAAGAGGCGAATGAGGTACCAGAACCGGCAATGCGTCTGAAATGCACAGGGAGAGGATGGGCAGCAGTATCCCCGTCTCGATATCTGCGCTCTGTGATTGCCAACACGCTTGCCCAGCGCGGCAAGTATGGGCGAAAAAATCTCCTTTTTGGAGAGGCCTATGTCCAGCAGTAGACTTCTAATGTCTGGTATGATGATGATATTTCAAACATGTGTGTACGGATTACTGTAGACTTACTCATTAATTTCAGACTGCATCTATTCTTAACAGGACAATAATAATTAAGAGTAAACCTTAAGTCTATTTCATAAACTCGTGTGTTTCATTGTTGGATCTAACTTTAATGAAGATCGATCCATAAACTAGACACTTAATTGTTACATTGTTAAATCAGTGACGATCAATGTTCATTTGCGGGAACAGTCGACAACAATATCCGTACAGATTCCTCTTAGAACTTACTTATTCAATTTGTCACACATTATATCAAAATAGTTAATCATGTCAGCAATATGACATCCACTGTTAGACAAAACGTCCCCAAGACCATTAATTTTGGGGGATTCATTGCGCATAATTCTACTGGACATAATAGCTCCCTGGGTAGGCGTGGGAGATTCGCAAAGGCAGAAAATTTTGCTGCCCATCCCGGCCCTGTTGCATTAAAACTACGCTGTTTCGGATGGACACACCGCTATCTGTCGCGGTACCTCAGTTGCCTCTTACTTGTTGCTAGGTGGGTAGTATTTTACTCTGTCGGTACTCCACGGCCAATATGATGTTATCATCATCATATCAGTCATAAGACGTCCACTGCTGGATATAGGCCTCCCTAAGTCCGTTCAATAGGACCGGTTGTATTCGGCCTGTGTTCGGTACGGTGCTGCGGTTTTAGCCAGATCGTCAGTCCATCTTGCGGGTGGACGCCTTACGCTTCGCTTGCCGGTTCTGCGTGCCCTGTCCACTGCCACCAAATGCCCTGCCCACTGCCACCAACTTACTAATTCGCCGGGCAATGACGGTAACTTTGGCTCTTTTACGGATCTCCTCACTCCTGGCTTGATCGCGCAAAGGGACACCGAACATTGCCCTCATATATGGTTATATTATTTAAAGTACAAAACAACAGAGTATTGTATTCTCTGTTTAGTTTATGTTATTATGATTAAGATCATTTGATTCAAGGATCGGGCAAAATATTCCATAAAAAAATCTTATAACAGTAGCTAGAAGAATTTTACCCGAAATTGCGCAATGGGTCTTATTGAAATATCCTAATAATTGTGTAGATAACAAGTCAGAATCCATTTTGACATCTCCCCTATATAGTGATTCACTGCCTGACAACAGGATTCGTAAAACGAACTCGGAAGTACCTTCTTTGTGGCAGTGACGTGTGCAAGTGTTCACCCTTCGATGACGTCACATGCGACTCATATTCGACTGCATTATTAGTGATTGTAAGAGAAAAAGGAATCCGCGTCAATCTATCTACTATAACTTACAAACAAATAACGTATTTGGGACGCATGTGAAGATAGTGACTCGTATATGTAAATATATTTTCGTCGTTATTTGAGCCGTAAGGTACCGGCAGAGTAGAATAGCACCTGGTGTCGTAAGAGGCGACCAAGGTACGGGAACCGTCAGATGGCGGTATATCCATCCGGAACAGTGCAGCTCAAATGCACTGGGCGGGGGTGGGCAGCAGCATCCTCGTCGATGATACGCCCTGCGATTGCCAACTCGCTTGTCAAGGGGACTTTTAATAGCTGGTATGTTGATGATGATTATCGTCGGTCATGGGTTAGGAATACATCGTTCACCTGAGTTGGATTAACAAAATTCCATATAGGACTTCATATACAGTCAGCTCATTGTTTTAGGTTAGGTAAGAAATCTATTTGTTATAAGTACGAAACAATTGCATCGTTTCAATAAATCTCACATGTATTTATGATATTTGTAATTCCTCTGATGCCTGATATCCGTAACACAAGTGCTTTAAGCGACTTACCACGGAATCAGGTCAATGTGTAATACATATTTTGTAGGAATATTATTATTGTATTTTTATTTAAATACATTAATAAATAAGTTAAATGAATGATTTGTGCAATAACATTATGCAGGCAACCTTATCTTTTTTATCGACGATAGTTATTAAAATCGCGCAATAAAAACTTTTTTTTTGCGGCGTAATTTTGCAAACAACTTGATATTTTCAATATTACGCATCGGAATAAAGCCCACCGAGCGTATAGCAACGATGTTATCTCACACTTTATCGTTATATTCGCGGCGTGTAATAAAAACGGTGCTAATTAACGCATTTATTTGACGTATTTGTTAAATGTAACATAACATTTATAAACAAATCTGTTCTTGGTAAATTGCAAATTTACATATCAAATTAAACACTTTTAATTAAATTACTCTGTCTGACATGTTTCTCACTGGTTACCCAAGTGTCTATAGAATTAGGTTACTTACGTTGCAGAAATAAGTAAAGCATTATTTTATTATCAAATGCACACTGAATTATTTTTACATTCCTGAAAATAAATGTCACTTCTATAAATACATCATAATACATGTTAAAGTAGTCTGATTAATTTGGTATTTTTCAATTTAATGTCATTGTTAGCATCAATGATCTTTCTAAACAGCCATTGATGTCCGATTCACGTTGAAACGTCGCAGTGCCCGCTCTAAACTGAGGCCGCCTCTGGTGAGTTGTGTTTTACGTCGCGCCACTAACGCGCGAGACTGTTCGAAAACTTCTAGAAATTACGGGAACGTGTTGAATCGTCCCGTCGTATGAATAAGGGTGACTATTGCTTGACGGCGTAATGCCTCTCGGAATTAGACACAATGGTTTTACTGTGCATTTTATTATTGGGCTGCGGTTGTTTAGAATTACAAAAAGGAGCTCCCTATGAGTCTGTTTACTTTACAGTTTGTTAATTTGACATTACGATTTATAGTGTGCTGCTGTGTGTGTAGCTGTAGTGTTTTTTTCTCAGTTGATATAAAATACAGACCGTACGATGTCAGGCTGTCGTTATTTATGACTTTGTAAAATCAATTAGAATTAACAGTAAATTGAATGTACTTACTCTAATAGATAAGTAGAGGGGCCTACGCATATCAAATAATGCAGCGAACAGTCAGTCTAGTTAACCATTCTTACAAAACGGAGGGTATTTTAAATGCAATTGTTTTAAACATTTTCCAAGCGCGTTTTTCAATGTCATAACAAGCGATTAGGTTGAGCGCGTAACATCTCGACCCCGAGTGTTCTCGCCCCCAGCTATAAAAAAGTTAGTTAAAACAATAATCAACGGTTGAGTGAACCGCCCTCTCGCGTAACACCCCACATGTTTCAAACACTTCACCCGGGAGTAGGGTTAAATAGTTCTTCGCGTCACTATTGTTTAGTTTTCTTTTTTATTACATTATTCCCTCTATTTAAACATGTGCCTAGCTCAGATAGGCAATCTGAGCCTAACTTCACTTGAAATGTTTATTTGTCATATTAATAACGATGGCGTTTAAAAAATACTTTAAAATTCTGAGTATTTTTAATGTACGCGCTTGACTTTCTTAAACTTAGTAAATTTTTCTATTTTTAGTATCGCCACCCTAACTAAAGATGTCTCCCCCGCTGGAATTTAAATTGAAAATAAAGGTTCTCAATAAAGTCATGTCTGACCAGTACTAAAAATGTGGCTAAGTGAAACAACTTGTTTTTTTCTTACCATTCATCGGTCGAACGTAATTTATTAGGATATAAATAACGATTGACAACACGTTTGAAGCTCGTTTGTAACTTAATGATAGCATAATCGTTAATAATAAGAATTGTGTGCATCGATGTGTTACGTGTACACCGAATATTTAGAGTTGCCCGCTTTTAGGGCCAGTTGAAGTCAAAATGTAAAGTGAAGAAATGAAGGAATGTCTATCAAAAGACTTATTGCTTAAATTATAACATGTATTTTTGCATGTCGTATACTTAAATTTTAGTCGTATTTTTTCGACAAACATACCAACAAAACAGAGCAGGAACCACCGACAATAGTACTATTTATATGTGTGATTTGATAAACTATCTATTAATTACACTATTAGTTAGATCGTTTAGTGTTATTTTTTCTAAGTCACTCATGCTGCCTATGTATGAAACCTGAAAACGGATCGACAAAGAGCTTCTCGTCTAATCTACTTCTTTTTATTTCAGTAATTGAATAAATTAGAGAGGTGACGCCGACTTTTAGCTTAAAGAGTAAACTAGGAGATAATCTACGTATATACTAAGTCTTAGTAGCCTAATTGGTATTGCATGGAAAGGAGTTGGTGCCGATGCTTGTAACCGGACACATATTTAATTTTATTTTTTTCCCATCCATCTACATCCCATCCTATAGTCCCATTGGGGTAGGCAGAGACTTGTTACGATCTTGGCATACCTCTTTCGCTTCCTTCACTCGCATTAGTCCTTTCATACACGCTTGTTTATTATTGGTACTTATACTACTGATCTGGCCCTTCTTAAATACCTCTTCTACCTGGTTAAGATACGTTCGCCTCTGTGGTCCTATACCAACTCTTCAATTCACTTCCGCTCTATATATTTGTGCAGTCATTCTGCTTTTATCCATTCTTTCTACATGCCCAAACCATCTCAACATTCCTTTCTGTTGTTACAACATTTTTTTACACCACATAAATCTCTTATCACACTATTCTTTAACCTATCTTTCAAACTTGCACTTACTTCGCGTGCATCTTCTGCTATACCCAACATTCACGACCATTATGTCAGTGTTGGAACCAACATACCTCCATGAATCGAGTCGTGCCCTTTTTAACATTTTGGCTGCTCATAAAAGCATTTAAGGCTCTATTTATTTATACTTCCCATCTCTCGTAAAAACACTAAATAAAATGCTATAAATATAAAATCTATCATTTACAATGCATAAAAACTAATAACATATAAGTTGTATTTTGTGAGTCTGGGGGCGTTTTAAAAGCATTGGGTACTTGTACGGATCTAAATATGGCTAGGGTCCGTTGTTTAATTTATACACTGTAGCCTGTACTTTAAGAAACAAATAACCTGTTATAGCAATATACATAATGCATAAGCGGTATCCTTTAATCAAGTCTGAATGCCAGATACGTCAAGGGAGTCACTTGTAAACTATTTTATGTGTTTGTCATTTATAATGAGATACCGACAAATCGTTGTTGCGCCGAACATTAAAACGCATGCACGATTTATTAAGTATCCATAAGGCTATTATATAAATAACTACTCAATGCGTACGTAGCTATAAAATTTAACACAAAGAGCTTACAGACGCAGGCTTATAATTCGATTAAACTGGACACTCCACCACCACCACACACACAGCAATAGATATTAATCTGTAACTGCGAGACTTTGAGTTCCAATTTGACTGTAAATTTTTTCCAGATTTGGGTAGGTTGATCTATTGCCCACCTTACAGAGATAGACTTAATACAAAGGTTGCTACACTGAAACTGTATTCTTACTTATTTCTATTGCCAAACAACGGTGTTCAGCATTGAAGGGTTGTGAGAAATCAACGAGTCAGAAATTTTGTGACTCGTTAGTGATATCTTAGCGTTGATACAGGCGTCTATAGTCGCGTGACGTAGCGTGACGCTTGCCCTCACTTGTACCACTGGCTTGTTTGTATAAATATAAATTTAATGGACGGAAAACATAAATGTAAATAATTAATATTTGTTACAGTTGTAATTATTTCATGTGTTTTTGTTTTAGGTAAGGCACAATGCACCTGCAGTAAGTGCAACAGAGCGCGGCCAGCCCCCAACCGTAAGTTTGCGTACTAATAGTTCGAACCCTGACCTTAATCCCAAACGAATGCCGAAACCTTTATTTATTTATGTCTCTTCGTATTTTTTAAAATTTGTGACATTGTAAGCATTTTGATCTGTGATGTAGCTGAATAAAAGAAGTTTTACTATTTTATGGTCGACGTAATTGCCTGGTATATAGATGGCGATAGACAAGCGCGTTTGTGATTTAATAATAGTCTGTAATGTGCTGATCAATATTCACATTTAATTACATTTAATCCAAAACAATGCTGAAAAATTTGCAAATCACGGTTTTAGTTGTCCTATTCCCATCGAATACCATATTAACAACCTTTGGTGTTTCTCTGTAGCCATTTTCATTACGCATACCCGACGAATACGTCGAAATAAATACGTTGATTCGATTTTAGTACTTTGACGATGTTTTTTTGGATTTTACTATAAATTAAATGGTTAAAATAAAATTTACTGCTTTACGAGAACATGATAAAATTTCTTCCTACATTTGTATACAAATAAAATAAAATACAGCGACCAATTCGCAAGTTTCACATGATATAAGTATTGTTTTATAGATTCAAAATAATAATAACAAAGTCGCTTAAAGCACTTGTATTACAGTCAGATAACAGACGAATCATAAATATAATACTTAAATACATATATTTAACGCCAAGACATCGAGAAAACTCGAATATAATCATAGAAGCATTTTTCCTGGATAGGGATCGAACCTATGACCTTTGGCGCAAAGGTTAGATTACTACCGTTTGCTTAATCGGACCCGTCGTATACTTATATATATACAGATAAATCCATATAATCCGTACACCTTTCAAATGACCATTTACAAATTCGAGCGACAATAGCAAAAATATGTTTCTACTGTTCATAAAGCTAGTGCACCAGATACGGCACGGAAAATAATTTGCATATTCCACATGTCCGTTCGCTGCAACGAAGCGTTATTAGTATAATCGCATTAACCGTGTTTTCGCCGTTTGTCCAATTGAGTCCTCCGCTGTAACCGGTAGAGCTGGTCGAAAGTTCGCGTTCGGTCGAAAAACTTACGGTTTTGGCACAATTAAAGAAGTTCCTGCCCCGGTTCATGTGTTTTAACTCTTGTATATGTTTATGATATCCTGCGTTCAACAGATTTGTAGAAGAGTTTAAATATCGCTCTACACGCGGGAATCCCAACTCGTATTAACTTACCAATTCTTATACGTTGTCGGTTTACTATATAAAGGAAATATTAACTCGCAATTTTTCGATATATTGTCTCGTTTTCTTTGAATGACATGTTACCACGAGCATGTGCTCGGATCTGAAGTCAACAACGTGTATCTATTAAATATTTTCTTTACTCGATCGGCTCTCTAACTAATAACAATATCTTTCTTCACAGCGACCTAATTATCACTGACACGAAAAACTAGCTAATTATAAATAAGGTTTACGGTGTTCGGATATAATTCGGTATCGTTTCGGACACCGGTAACCGAGAGTGGGTCACTCGGTCGTTCCGCGCCGGCGGGCCCGCCCGCATCGTCCCCCGTTCCTATGTTCCCATCATACATTATTCACACAACCACAATAAAAAAGGAACAATAAATATGTTACCCCTATACTCTACTCATACAAATTATGTCGATAATGTAGAATTATATATTATATATGTAACAAAGTGAGGGTTTTTTCTTTGTTGATATCAAGAAAAAAGACGCTATGTTTAAAAAGAATAATTTACGTTTGGGTTTAATAATTAAAGATATGTTAGTTAAAAGACAATAGCAATGCCTGCACTGTAAGTGTTTTGAAAATAACCTTGAATATAAATGGTTTAAAACGAGAGACTTGTGGTACATTTAGGCACTGGTAAAGATGTGTACGTTGGAACCACATTATACATGTGGATTCTGAGGTTATTCTGTATTCATACGCCTCACTCGACCAGACGACGGGGCTTGCAGATATCAATTCAACCGAATAATCCCGCTGTAATTACCGAATTCGACTTGTTGCCGGTCAGTACCGCACATGATAAATTCTCTTTCTTCTTACGAGATATATGAAAATGCAACTTAAACTAAAGCCGAGAGTTATTGGATGAGTAGAATCCTCCCTGGCGTAGAGTAGAACCGACAGGTGGTTCAAATGCAAAGGGTGGTGATAGGCAGCAGCATTCCCGTCGCGTAAGCAGCGCTCTGCGATTGCCAACACGCTTGCCCCGCGCGACAATTATGATCTAAATTCTCCCTTTCTTGGGAAGGCCTGTGTCCAGCAGTGGACTTCCAATGTCTGTAATGATGATGATGGTGAACTTAAACTAATGTTTATGTGCCTTTGTTGAAGAGTATTCGATTCGTTGTGAAGCTCGTCGTAAAGGCGTGTCACTTTTTAAGATGATACGAGACGTTTAAAACCCACTCTACCGATTTTCGTTGTACTGATATTAGATAAAATCTTGACTGTAAAGAGGTGTCAGTGACACATTATATATACGTATTACATATATCTTTTCTGGGTATTGACTTTAAGGCGTTACGTCAAAAGCGTGTACTTTTAGGCTGTTCAATAACCCAACCCAATCTGTTGCTATTGTTTAGTGCACATAATATTATATTATTGGTAAGCCTGGACAAAACATCATGGCTCATGCGACCGGGTACTGTTGTACGACGGCCTTATTTACGTCGAATTGCTATAGGTATTGCTATAGAAAATTATTACGTATATATAGTAGTTTAATATTATATTTAATTGCAAGACCGGACGCAGCCTTCCTTGTACGCGAGCAGCCGGCCGGCAAACTGTGTAAATTCATTAATTGCAAAAAAAATTGCGTTGAATTTCGGTATAGCTAGATCTATTTCCTACATTATTTATAAATGGCGCTGCGCCTTCGTCCGGTTGGTGTGGATCATACATAAGAAGATCGGTCGCGTCCTCCCTCGCTCTATTGCTGTCGTTTCGTCCCATCAAATAATTAATAAGTCCCAAGTGCGTAGTTGGCCCGCATGAGTGTACATAAATAATATTAACGGAATAACCCGTGAATAACCACCGCGATTTAGAATAAATAATCGGTATTATTTTTGTAGGGTTGGTACGCAGGATGGCATTTTGAAGATAGTTCTCAAACAATCAAAGTAATTAAACACATTCTAATGAGGTACAAATTTAATTTAAAAATACCACTGACCAGTACACTTTACTAAAAACCTTTGTTCTGAGAAGAGACAAGAAAGTGCAAGTACAGTACGCTAAGATTTGTAAAGAGATACTTTACTCCTCCGTATTGTAAGTTTTCCTTAACAAGAAACGAACATTGAATGTTTTTCGCTACCATTAGCCACATAATAAGTAATGTCTCCTACTTTTGCCTAAAAATAAACAGTTATAACTTCTTCGATTATGACAAGTCTTTCCATGTAATTTCACTTAGAAAGCCTTCTTCACCTCTCTCACTCTTCAAACCGGAACACAACAATGCGAAAACTGTTGTCTGGCGGTATAAATAGATGAGAGAGAGGTACCAATGCAGACGACCTTTGTATAATGTCTACCTTTAGTAAAGATACGCTTCTTCTCAATAAAACTACATTATCCCGCCAACCCTGTATCTCGGTTACAATAATAGCATCGCTATTCGTGTCGCAACACTTTCTCAATTGACTGTAGTTATAATTAGACTTGGGGTGTCGTATCTCTCGAACTAATTACCGCCCGCTTTTTCTGATTTGCCCAGAGTAAAAATTTTCCGCCGCCAATCGACGTTTACCGCCCATCTGGCGATATAAAAATATCTATTTTCGTTTTTTATTATGGCTAAGTATTGATAACTAAACTGCGCCGTCTGGTTGAATTTTTATTTGAGACTTTCGTAAGCGTATACGATCACAAATTACTTAAACAAACTTTCGTATAGATACAAGTACCTATATATATACTGTTTCTACTACAAATCCACGATCGATCTTTTACTTCACTGTTTAATGGGTGATCATAGAACTGTTAGGTTTCGTCAACAATATACATTTTAATTATAATTGCTATTCCCAACACATTCGAATGGCACAATATGGCAATTGATAGCGATAGCCTAATTACCTCTTAAACACGTTTAACGCGTGTGGTCACTAATTGCATTTAACAGAACCAGTTTACTGTACAAATACTTGTCCTTTTTGTGATATATTAGCTCATTAAATGGGCAGAGCTACGTACATTTCCAAATATTACTACTCCTTAGTGCATAATTAGATTGTAGGTTAACTTAAATATAGATTAAGCAACCTATTTGCTCGCAACGAGAGTTTAAAAAGCCGAGGTTTTCTTCCAGCCTTGGACAATCGGTCTGTTGCAACCGCTTGAGAAATTCTAGTAGAATACTACATGTGTGAGGAAGATATTGGTTTCATAGACAAAACGAGAAGCTGGGTGGCTCATAAGGAAAGGTAATTTATTGCGGCATGCCAGTCGTTTACTCAGCTCTTACACGAATAGTCTGGAATGATCTAAGAAATATTGTTATTTAAAAAAAGAATATTATCAATAATCTCCGTGTAACGAGACGCTGATAAACGTATAGTTCATCCAATATTATTTTCGCCTATGTATATGCTTATAGAAACCTATCACGTCATGCAATTCCAAAACACACGAAACATTTCGAGTTGCCGGTAAAATAAAATGACACTAGATACCTAATTTAACTATCTATCTATATTAAACAATTCTGAAGAATAAATTACGATGAGACAAACATTTGTTTTGACAATATCTACAAAGATTATAACGCGTAACACATGCACTAAAACTTTCCTTTAATTTATATACATTTGATATTTGGAAAGTTTCGCTTCCTTGTTCGATGAAGGCTTTGTTATCTACTCATCGCCCGTGATGTAGCGTCAACAGAAAATTCATTACGACGTTCTTGTCGTTCATTCGCAAAATATTAGGAAGTAACATTACATTACCTTGTCGTTTGTAATTAAAATGATACGCTGACAATTATCAAACATGTTTCTTGTAAGACAATTCATCACTATTTATATGTTGTTGGTGCGATTTTACATTTATTTAATGGTTCTTAATAGGTCCTTGTTTAAAAACAAGTTACTTCCTAACTTAATAACGTACTTTTAATAAAATTGTGTAAGATAAGATATATATATTCTCAAAAAGTTGGGTATTTTGTATACTTCAGTGCATTGCGATACAATACTAAAAATGTTATGTTTTACTCTTTATCACTAGTTATAAATATTATTAAATTAATAGCGGAAGTGCGAAATGTAATTACGCGTTAAAATTTCGAAAAAAATTACATATTACTTGATGATGAAATTTAAATAATGACTTTCGACAACAGACATCTGCTTCACCAGGACTTTCTGGTGAGCTGTTTAGAATAGGCACTTCTCTTGTAAGTTCTAGTGCATATTATATGTTTTACGGTAGTAAACAAAATAATCATTGGCTTGTATTTTTTGTTCAGAAACTTTAAGGAACCATATCATCTTTATGATCCATTTAGGAGTTTATCTCGCACTCAACTTAAATTATGTCGTCTTCCTCATCGGAGATGCGTTATCATAGCTGATAGTGTAAATAGGCAGTAATATCTTCACGCACATTATGTAGATCGTGCTAATTTTACGAAGGCCGCGCGGACCTCGCGAAAACCGACCTCGTCGGTTATCACACGATATCATGATATGCGTGTGCGCAGTTGCGGACGCAGACGTTTAAGGACGCTTTTACAAAGGAGGCTTGCGTCGTGCAAGTGTTCTCTAAAAATATAATAAAATAAAAAGGTGACAGTTATGTCGTGGAAGAAAGAGTTTGCTAGTAAGTCTTGTGTTTTCTTGAGTGATGTGATTAGAATTGGATTTATGAAACAAAATTTTTACGACATCAGTTTGTAAATATAGTTGTGTTTAAATTCTAGTGAAATAATCGTGAGTAGTTACATGACCCAACAACAACAACATAGATAAACAAAGCTGAACACATTTTGTCGTAAAATATATTTGACTTTTAGTTGCGGAATAACTTTAAAAACAAAATATTGTTAAACCAGCCACCTAAGTAGTCGATTTACAGCCGGGAAAGGCCGATAAATTAGGTACTTCCACATAACGAACGGTTGATAACGGCTAACCGACGGTATAAATTGAAAACAATTAATTTTAATAGGTTTATACTCAAATACTAGTTACTATTTTATGAAACCTTCCTTTGGCCTATTTAGTCGCAGGATAATAAATTAAAACATGTTATTTGATGTATTTATACTCTTCATTCAGAAAAGAAAATAAATGTTTATTTAAATGGCGAAATACCCCCTTGACCTTTTCTGTGTAATAAAACAAACTTAAAGAAAACAGTTTGGTAGATCGTAATGTATGTAAATATATTCATGTTTAATTTTTAGTTACCACTTTAAAGCTGTAATTAAAAGGAAATATTATAATAAATATAGTGTAGGCGACGACTTTGGACCGTAATCAACAGGAGTAGTTTTAAAAAACTGTGCCTGCATTTACGAATTATACGACTCAATTATAATAATAAAAACAACAATTAACTTCCGAATTTCTTGTACCATAAATATAACAAGTAATAAATAATCTTTATGTCTTTTTTTAAACTTGATTAATATCATAAATTATAACTAGTCTATATCTAACCATTTATATAAAATAAAATAGATGCATATTTCTCAATTTGAATTGACGGGCCCGATGGCGCTGACGGCAGTGATCCTATCTTCTGTGCTAAGGATCGTGGATTTGAATCCCACCCAGAGCAAATATTTTTATATGATGATATTTGTGTTTGTTTTAGGTCTAGGCGTAAAATATATGTGTTTAAGTATTTTATTTGTGAATCCTCTGTTTTCTGGCGTCCGTAAGACAAATGCTTTAAGCAACTTGCTACGGAGAGAGGTCAATGTAATGCTTATAATAATCAATGCTTTCTGTAATTCTGATAAATAATCAAATTACCATGTAAAAAGTGTACAAGCATATTATCCCGATCAATTACTTTAACTAAACACTTAAAATTTATAAGTATTTTAAATGCGATCATATATTTCATCAACAAATTATTAATTACATGCACAATAAATTAATGAGCTAAGAATAAAGGTTTTTATAAGAGCTTTATTATTTATGATATTTATTCTTCATAATAGTATTATTCAGTTAGCCCCAAGCGACAGATATTGATCGGCTTTCACATGTGAGTGGCCTGTGAGAATTTACTGGTGACGGGAATATCTAAGTTTGAGAATGCAAAAGATCCCAATTAAGTGCCCTTTAGTGCTTCTGTGTATCCGAGAACCAACTTCTGGTTAAATTGTATCGTATAATATACTAGGAGCTGATTAAAAATTGGGATGCATAGAATAATAATAATAGTTGTAACTAGTAACGAAATCAGGTATAAAATAGAAAATATTCTAATGGCGAATTATATACAATTTTCATACTACATTTCCATAAAGCGAATCTTTAAATGTTTTGTTTCACAACCAACGCAACATATACAACACAATACAATAATCACAATTACACCAATATACGTCATACTTTATTGAAACGTGCTTAACATTTACTTTGAGTAGGGAACCTTTTATAAGTTAATGTTAATAATATAAATTTTGCGTGTTTCATGACGCACACTAAGATGCTCGCGTCAGGATTGCACACGCAAGTGTTTTCATCGTGGGACACTAAGGCCGAGTACACAATACTGCAAATTAATACACACGTTCGCAATCGGCTTAATGTACATTTAACGCATTATAATACTATGCTAGTATACGATAATTGAAAACAGTATTTACTCGAGAGGCTGAAAAGGAAATGATAATAATTAGCTTGATAAACCCAGGTTAAGTTTGTACCCATCCGTTGGTTGGTGCCAATCTTGGTTGAGATTCACATCGCGTCTCGTTGGAATCGTACTAGGCTATCAGATTATTCATTAGCAACTTTTTAATGTCTCTTTTGTTTCCTCGACTATGAAGCACGGGCCATAAACACTGGTATTTATGGACATTACGGCTGTGCCTGTTGTAGACATAGAAATGTTTCTGTTTCCTAATTGAATTGCACTGTACGTATCAATGAATACTAGATAATACTTTGTAACTCAATTGCAGTAATAAATACGACAGTGCTAATAACCAATTTGTGATGACATTTCGAATACTACATACATTCTTTGTGGTTGCCTGAGATGAGCGTGTTTTGAAATACCAAATAGAATATGTTATTATTTCATCCCTTTGTAAATCGAGAAAATGTTGTGAACTGATCTGAATATTGTATATTAATTTTTATCTTATTTTCATAAATAGCTTCGTTCGACATTAACACCGCATTGTGTTGTATAATAGAGAATAACCAACCGGGCAACCTTCCAGTAAAGTAACCGCATCAAACCGTCAAATAAAATACCATCCAACTATCAATAACCGCACGTTGTTTAAAATTCGCGACCTACACGGATTTGGCACTTCGACGCGCGCGTTCTGAATTCTTAATACATTTTTTACTACCGCCATTTTGGTTTGAATGACTTTGATACTTGATGCATCGCTCCAGCTTGTTCGAGCGGAAATGAGGGAAGTAAAAAGTTTATTACGTTTCGTCTTCGAAATAACAGTGCTATACTTAATATATTGTTTTTGTATTTAATTCAAATTATTAAGTCTAAATCTGTTTTTATACTACATTTAAATCAACTCTTTACTCTAAAATAAATCAAATCAAGTATAGTAGAATAAATAGCTAAAAAGCTTCATCAATTTTTATTTACATAATTTAGGCGTATATTACTTTCTCACGCGCCCACATTGCTTAATAAATTGTTCACGACCAGCGGAGGGTCCCTCTTATATCTCGGACTTATTTTTGCTGGCAACACATAAGATGATAAAAATGTACTTGAAAAAACATCACTGATATTTTAAAACAGTGTAGAGGTAAAATGCCGCAATGTATGTGAGAGTGCACGAATTTGTGTTTTGTCTGAGGAGGCCACCGCCGCCGCGCCCCCGCCCGCCCCGTTAACACAGTTATTGTTTACAATTGGAACATGGCCTCGAAACTACACCAATACCCTAATACCCGTGACTAGCGAACACCCATCACATCACCAGCCGACCGCCTAATGACTCGGTGTTCAACTTAAACGATTCCAAAACTAACGAGTTTACAAACTTACAAAACTTAATTTTAAGCATTAGCTCATAACAATGGCAGAGTAATATTACGTAATATAGTGACTATTAAGACAGATTGTTCCATTTTTAACACCATGTAGGTCCAACACTTCCTTCGAAAGAGGAAATCAGCTTTTCTCTTATAACGAAGATTGCATAGAAAGTATTTGGTTGCGTTTATAAAGTTGCTTTGTTTTAACCGAAAATATACATGTTTTATACATTTTTAGATTATTATCATTATGTCCACTGCCCGACATAGGGTTCCCTAGGTGATTTGAAAACACCAACAGAGAGCACCTTCCATATTTTAAGTGGATAGCATCAATAAATACAAACACTAGAAATTAACTCATACAACATCTCACACACTGACCTGACTCCGAGATAAGTCGCTCAAAGAGAAATTATACTTAAATACATATTTTAACACCAAGACGCAGAACAAAGATTAATATTCATCATATAAATATTTTTCCTGGCTCGGGATTGACCCACGACCATTAGCGCACAAAACAGGAACGGTACCGAATGCGCCATTACGTTATACACTGAAATTAATTAATTAACATATTACGAAATAACATCACTGAATAAGATTGATCGATGTGTGATGTGATGATGATGATGATTTGGATATTGATGTATATATATATATATATATATATATAATATACCGATACACCTTGCAAAATAAACAGACGTATCAGTAAGGTGAAATCAGTAATTTTTCAGTTTATTTCAGTTTTTTTTTGTTCACCAATGACAATTACGTTGTACTGATGTGTTTACAGAGCCATCACGTTTGATGGTATCTACTAGCGTAATGGAGGCACGGCATTGTAGCGGCGAATTTGGTGACCTTTATACTTTGGTCTTAGTGTAAACGTCTGAAAGCCTTGTTTGTTTTTTAGAGTAAATGAAACTCAAGAATATATAATCTTAGAAACTGTTAAACTTATGAAAAATGTGGGTAGGTAAGAATTGGTCCTAATAGATGAGATTTCTTCAGGCGCGTTTCTATTCCGTACAAATTTATGTGACTTAAAGTACCGGCAGAGTAGAATAGCGCCCTTCCTTTGCATAGGTGTCGTAATCGACCGAGGTACCGGCACCGAGGCGGAATATCCACCCGAAAACATATCTCAAATGCAATAAATAGGGCGGAAATGAGCAGCAGCAATCCTACACCAAACCTGCCCAGCGCGGAAATTATGGCCAAAATTCTCCCTCTCTCGGGGACGCCTATGGACGTGGACGTTCTACTGCTATGATAATGATGAGATGTGATTTAAGAATCCGACACCGTCTAACCCCAATTTATTATTCTGTCTTAACAAATAGACACAAAATATACTTTGATGCTGCACTTTTAGAAATCTTCTTTCAATCAAATTTTATTTTAAATACCATTTTATTTTACTTTTATATTCGGTTATTTTACTTGGAATTTTCGCACGGTGGTTCCTCGAATGACGTGGCTGTCACCAATAGACGATACCCACCATTTACACAAGATTTTTCTGTGTAGATTATAACCGATTAACATCAAATCAGTCTGCCCGCAATAATACCAAATCCTTGATAATCTCGAATTTATAGTGGATATACATAACACTGATATGCTTCGAACAGAAGTATCAGGCGGTACTGATAATTGTATCGTATCGCCCGGTCCAAGGTCGTCTAATAAAATGAATAATTCATGTAAATTATATGCGAACGGATAATCATCGGTTAGAACTAGCGCGCACTGCGACTTGACACCACTAATGTCGATTGGATATTTTATTTTTTGTACCTTACTAACATCGCCCCGCGGTTTCACCCACGCAGTACCCTTTCACGTAGTATATGTAATATATTACTATATACTCGCTATTATTACAACTTTCTATTAGTGGAAGAATTTACTAAAACAGTTTGGTGATTTTTTAAATTTGTTACAAATATAAAATAGCAGACAGCAAAATACAAATCTCGGTTTACATATTTCTATTTAAGGTACGTCGTATTTTTTTTTGTAAATATAATGTAGCTAATGTTACCACATAAGAGTTTTGCTATAATGTTAATGAAATACTTTCCAAAATCAGTTGAATTATTTTTGGGCGTATTTGTATAATAGTATAGATCACACTAAAAGCAAATAATAAAGCAGCACCAGATTTCTCAAGGTTTTTGCTTCAAGAGTGGAAGATAAAGGGCTTAATAGCTAGGTAGTTACACCATATGCTTTAAAGTATTCCTGTATATAAGACTGTGTCCATCTGTACCCTGAATCTACCATCACACATCACAAGCTTTAACACGGACAAGTCATCATTGCATTGAACTAATGTCGGTGTAACATCATAAGTTTGAGAGCATTGATGTTTCTTGAGACATTATTTTGCAACCATTTTAAATATAAAACAAAAACATTAAACTCTATTATTACAACTTATAATATTATAAAACCTCAAAGCCAACACAATAAGGTGAAAAGGCTTTGTTCAATGTCACATAACCTTCAAATTTTAGAAAGCTTTCGTGGAGTTGCGTGTTAGTATTTCCTTAAAACCTGCCAATATTGTGGAATCGGTTTTCCAAGCCTGTGCTATTTCCAACATCTCTCCCAAATTCAATACATTTACATTACTTGAATACGTGAAGATAGAACGTTGAGGCTGTTCACAATATTTGGCATGTTTACTCAAGTGGTGGCCGCGGCCTTGGGTTGCAAATTATGCGAAATTGTAATTATTTGCTGATTGTCGGTGACCCCACGGTTTGAAGGTTGAAAAGTTCATTGTTGACATGGCCACAAAACTTTGTTTACGGGTAATACATAACTGACATCTAAGTTTATGACGTTACACTGCCATATATACTCGTATATATATATACATACAAATGCCATATAAATATATATAGGTGTTTATTTAATTTTAAATGTGCATGACATTGAACGTACGGTTTCTTGGTCGATAGTGAACTCTGGTTGTTGGACATTGAGTTTAATATTCGTTGAGAATGTCAGAAAAAATATATTAGTTAAACTGTAATATTCTGCATAATCAGCGTTACCGGGTACAAGGCGTAGTTGGAAATTTGTGGTTTAGAGTGGTGTTAATCAAATAATGTTAATTGAATTTTCAATATTTTATTTTAATTAAGAGACTGACCAATATTTAAGTACTTTAGATTGTCGTGTCGAATTTATTACACTAGCCTTCATATGTAATAACAAAATATGCATTTCTCACGCTAGAAGATATCCAATCAAGTTTGTTTTTTGTTATTAGAGTAACAGTGAGTTAAATAATTTCATAAATTTATGTCCTCATTCGAGGTTAAAAATATGATGTTAAACATGGTAATCTCTCAGTCCATATCATATCATGAGAATCATAGTAGACCTTATTTTAAATTACTAAGCAACAAAGATGACCTACAATCATTTCGAACCATCGCGTGCTTTCTCTTAATGTGATTTCATTTGTCGGCTCAAAAGACTCGGAGAATTCAAGCTCGTGAGATGTCTGAGCGACGTAAATCTCTTTTTATCCACACTTAGTAAATGTAATTTGGTGGGGTTGACGTGTATTACCTAATCTGACGTACCTTTTGGGAGATCATAACGAAGAAAGCAGGCTATAAGTATTTTTATATCCATTGCACATTGGTAATAACTTATATACAGGTATATATACATACTCTTTATTGGCTACGTCAACATCATCCCTAAGAGGCTAAGGTCCAACTATATTAGGCTGTATGCGACCTGCATCACGCGGGATCCTGTAATTCTAGGAATAATCTCTGTACCATATGTCATATGTAACAAGCGACTGAGGTACCAGAACCGACGGAGCTGTAGCTCGGATGCACAGGGTTTAGATGTTCAGCAACATCCTCAATCTGGCAATCGAAAATGCCGCGCTCTGCGATTGTCAAGACGCTTACCCAGCTCGGCAATTGTGGACTTAATTCCCCCTTTATTCTCCTTCTTCCAATAGCTGTAATGATGATATATAAATATAAGTTTTCCCGCCCGCACAATATTTCGTACAAAGGGACACCCACACACGTTGCTGAGTGCCATAAGTCAAATAACAAGAGATGCGAGCTCTCTATCCCAATCACTGCCGAAAAGTGACATATCTACACAACAACTTAAATTTAATAGACATACCGAATAAGAAGGCAATATCAGTAATTTTATATAACCAGGATTAGGCCTACGCCTTCAATAAATAACAATGAAGATAAGTTGGCGAGTAACAAAAGAAAGAAAGCAAACTAGATTCAGGTCTCCACCCAAAAAATCAATGTGAAAATCTCGAGTAGCCAACGTCTCCAGATATTCTGATAGGTAGGTATTGTGTCGGCTTCAGCCTGATCACTCAAGTGCCTTAGGGCTACCTCCCTCGACTTCCTATTCTTACGCCCCATTGTCAGACACTGCTAAATTGAAAATTATAGCGAATCCTAAACCCCTGAGTAGACGTTTTATTGGTTTTTTCGGGCAATTAAATGGATGAATAGAAGTTATATTTCATTTGATAATAGTTTTATTTACATAGATTAGTAATGTTTATTTTTGTTTTGTACTTATGAGGTAGAAAATCAATTAATAACTTAGCAATTAATTATAAGAATAAAGTTCTATGAATAAATCTATTAAATATGTCTTATGGTTACATAAAGCGTCTATTGTTTTTTATAATTTATTTCCAAAGTGAGGTCCTCGCATCCAAAATCGAGATCAAACGCCGTTATAAGGCATATGAATAGCACACAGATACTACGATATTGTTCAGCCTCTTTATTATACAGCGACAAATGAGGCTAGTGTAAGTAGGTTGCATATCAGAATATAATCTTCGGTATTAGCTAACCTACTTACAGAAATCCGTTACGACGTCATCAAAGACGTGGGCACACGGCGGAAATCGTGTCATTGCTTAAATATTTATTAGAGTAGCAACCCTGAGAGGATATAGGACAAGTCGGCGCCCCCGGGAGTTCATTTTGCTCGGTGGCGACCGGTCGTCGACAACCCTAGCTTCAATATATGCCTAAGTTCATTGGCACGGTTCCTTTTTCGGGCTATTTTTTGTGAAGTTAGTCAGCGTGTTTACGTAACTGTGAGCAAATATAGGAAATTATAAATAATAATAATTTATTGCAAATTAAATAGAAACAGTGACAATACGAATATATCTATGTATATATATATATCAATCAAGATCAAGATTAAAACTGCCAGGGTATCGGAATCGACGAGATAAAATTTTACAATATACCCGGAACAAGGCACGGGCCTCTAGCAGCCTTATCCAATTTTCAAATCCTAGGAATAGAAGGCAGCATTAGATCTTTAACCCTAATCCAAACCATCGTTGGAATCAGACACATTATTCAATAATGATTGGATTAAAAATTTTCAGGAAATTGTAAGACAACATCTAATTTCAATAATGTTTTTAAAATACTACGCATTTGTTTAATTAATCCTTACATAAGATACATGATATTAAATACTGACTGCCTCAATAAGCTATCCCGTGGGCAGATTTAAGGCTACGGACTCATTAGCAGTCAAAACATGCCTTCATAATTTATGTTGTTTTGTTTATGAGCGTTCAGTATATTTCGCTCCAATTAACCTGTACTAATATTTGGCAGTAATATTTTCGCAAGCAGCTGTCAACCCTGGCGGGGCAACCTACGCGAGGTCGTCGAACTCTCCTTTTTCGGGTTTATTACTGGATCCGCCATTGTTTGCTGTATGTCTAACGTCGGACAGACATACTATGTGATTAGTGGCTCGGGCGGCCAGTTTGTGGTTAATGTTGATAGCCGATTGTGATTTAGATTTCCAGGCTGTGGTTCTGATCTATTAACTATGCTTTTGTTATACCAAAATTTGCTAGTTTTATTCCCACAGTAAACATTTGAAACTCTCATGAAAATCGGACACTTTAAAATCTGTTGCATCGGTATTTGCTTTGGATAATCGAAATTTTTGCGCTGTTCCTTCGTTCGTAGAAGATTCAGAACACATTTCCTGTCTACCTTTCCGCTTGAGACGCGATTAGTTTGTGATTCTATTTGCCCAAAACAGGCCCGCCAAGGCTAAATTCAGCGACGAAAGATTGTAAAATAAAACGTGACTTAGGTTTTCGTACCAAAATAGTATAGAGGGCAAATAAGCTCTAAATGACGGGTACACTTTTTAGCAATGTCAATGTGTTTCACTATAATCTAAAATATATATGTTAAGGAAAAGAAACGAATCTGTGGATAATATTTGTTAAATCTTTACTTTGTTTAATTGGTTCATTATGATTCAAATCAGACGCCGTATGTTATTCACGGCGATAAACGACGAGTCGCCTAAGTTCATCCAGTTTATTTATAAACAAGTTTAGAATTACTTCTATCTCGTGGTTCTTTTCAAAGTTTATTTAATAAAAGTTCGTTCTCAACTAAGCTGGTGTACGTGTGTCCCGCAAATACAAGTTCGTATGTGTTTAATTAGAGACGGCGCTTGGACTAGCTGTGGATGTAAGAAACATGGTAAAAATGTATTGTCTATGTTTTCTCCATTTCAATAGCTATCTATGTATATTTCAATGTTCATGCTTAAATTATAAATGTGAAAGTATCTATGTATATCTGTTAAACTACCTCATATCATAAATGAAGCTAGTTAAACCCAATAGAAAGAAAGGAAAGGTTATCCACAATATAAGGTAGGTGGAGGTGAATTTTGTGGTCCAATGTATAGTGACTGAACAAGGAAAAGAAATGAGGATGCATCCATACTTTTGTAACTAAACAAAAGACAATATTTTCTAACATTTACTTGTTCAAGACTCATAATAAATCTACTCTTTTATCCGCTTTAAATCTTTTTACATATATTAGTTAGGAAAATGCGTAACATGAAATATAGTTCCTTTTTTTGCTGTAAATACATGGTAAAAAGTTGACTAACAGGAAAATATGTTTAAATAATTATCATGTAAAACAAAAGCGGCCTTTCCTCGCCTGTTAAATGCGTGCTCTTGAACCAGATAAGTAATATAACTGAATCATTACAATTTTAACCGCCATCTTGGACGCTGAACAAATCGAATAAAATAAATAAATGCACTTGACAAAACCATTGTTCGGCATGATAATGTCACATAATAAACAGTAAAATTTGAACTTTATTCTTTTCAATTACTTAAGTGGACATTTGTCGCTAACGCCTTAACCCAGCAGTTTTAGAAATGTACATTCGCTTATACATTCTTTGCCTAAATCGAACGTGAAGTTTTATTCTGAGGAGTACCTACTGATTTTTTTTAATTACTAAAGCATTTGCTGTTTGCCCTCATGATAGCAACCGCAACGTCAAACTTGTGACTTTCCCAGTATTTTTACCCAGTAATTTTACTATTTCTCTCGCACTACTCGTCCTACATATAAGGTCTATTTATGTCAATCTACGATCGAAACCATCGAGCAATTGGTTATTTTTTCCGTATCAAAAAGCTGATCGGTTACTTCATACTGGTTTCCTACTAGTGTTCAGCGTCGGTATCGTTTGTGGTGATTCAAACTATGCTAAGTGCACATTGCAGCTTTTGCGGGTGTGAGAGCCGTTGTACTTGGCAAATGGTGAGCCACCACAGAATCTACTTGTAACTTCCACAAATGGCTGCGATAATGAATTAAAAACGAGCGATTGTATTATATGTGATTAAATCGTGTGTATATCTATTTATATAAGGATAAGCTGACGGACTGGTGACTGGCATATCAATGCTGGACCAAACTATAAGGGTTCGAAACTTGTAGAGCACAGGGGTTCCTTTTTCAAACGTAGGTGTGCTTCCCTTAGAAAGTCCTAGAGGTAGACTCTTACAAAGGTCGTCTGCATTGGTACTCTCACCTATTTTTACCGCCAAATAGCAGTATTCACTATGCTGTGTTCAGAATTGAAGAGTGAGAGAGACAGTGAAATTACCGGGTAAATGTGACATTGTGTCTTCAGTTCAGACTGATATAACCAATCTTTGTAATAACATGAGTGTTTATAGGCTGCGGTCACGTTTATCATCGAGCAAAATGTATGTTTTATTGATGACTTCATAACATAAAAATAGTTTTTTTTTTAATTGATAGTAGTTCTTCATTGAATGTCGTAAAATACGTGCGAAAATTTTTTTCGAGAATCATCCCTTAGCGGCGTATATATATATATATATATATATATATATATATATATGGCTCTATTTATTAGATAACTGATATATTGGTTATGCTATTGCTAAAGAGTGTATTTACGACATTTAGAACCTTGCCCTCCATACTATTTTGGTACGATATCCTAAGGCCATGTACTATTTAGGGAAATTATTTTTATCAGCACCAGGCTCGTACCGGATAGGGAATATTATATAAAAAAAAATTAAAGCCTAATGTTCGTAAGTACATTGTTGGTAAGAGAGGTTAGAGCCTTAAAACGAAATAGGATTTTACTATTTAGTAAAATCCTATTTATATATGTAATAAATCACATTTATTACATGTTTATATATTAATAAATGGGATTTTACTATTAAATAAAATCCTATTTCGTTCGGCCGAATAAAATAAAAGTCAGGGATTTTACAAACATGCCTTGAGGCTTCTCTTTACCAATGCTTTGTATGAAAAATAAACTTAGGTAAACTCTCTCCAAATATTTATCTGTGTCTGTTCCTCATATATTTCTGTTGTATATACCCTCAGCGTGCTGTGTAAGGCTTAATTTAATATTATGTAAATGTTTCATTAACGAAAGAAAGAAAAGAGAAAGCACTTATCAGTGTTACAACAAATCTGGCATGAAATCTAAACCAAATTTGTCCTTCATATCAGTCATTAGAGCAATATTGGATATTGGCCTCACCAAGAAACCGGAAATTTTGCCCTTTGTGTTTGTGTGGGCAAGCGTGGTGGCAATCACAGAGCACAGCTTTCCGACTTATGCTGCTTATCCCGCACGGTATGCTACTCCCTATGCCCGCCCTTATGCTCTTTTGAGATATGCTAGATCGGATGGATATATCAACTGTACGACTCCGGTAACTCAGTCGCCCCTTACGACACCTGATACGAGAGGTATTGTTCTGCCAGTTCCCCGCAGCTAATTTATCCTTAAAATCAATTAATCAAGATTTTTTATTTATTACGAAGTCTACGAACAGACATACTGTCCGCTTTATGGTAAACGTGACCACAGCCTATAGACAGTTGTGTTATCACAAATATATATATCACTATACTAATTGAAGTTAAAGTTATTTGTTTATTGGAATGAGTAATGATCAAATACTTACTGATCGTAATTAACGCGCTGATTTTATCGTTAAATTCCTTAAGGATCCACGCTGATATAGGATTCTGTTATTTCTTACCGGATTTGTATTGTATTATTTATACAGTTTATCTTCCAATTGCATGTTTTACCTGACATTTAATAAGTATTAATTAAACGAAGCTGGATTCGTGTTCGGTTGCGGTCGCTCGCTACTATCAATGCAGTCGGTCCCACGCCCAATTAAATGTTAGTACAGGCCTCTGAAAACTGTTTTATCTTTCAACTAGGAATAAACACTTCTCTGAATACTAACAAAAGTATTACCTAAATTTTTATTTTAATAGACACTTTAAATAAAAAATATAAAGATAATGAATCTAATGGAAGAAAAAATATTTTTTTCTTCCAATACATTCATTATTTATAGCATTAACAAATACAGTTTTTACTAAATATTAAACATAAAATATTAAAATTTACATGAATCTTTTATGTAATAATTGAAAATACCTTATGTCTTTTCTTAAACTACTTACGAGTATAGTCTATTATGAAATAGTGCGACCTTTGAAATAATAAAGTTTCAAGTACCAAGATACCCGAGAAGTTACACTATCAAAACTTGGAATTACGCCAGAACGTATGACGACACGCGATAAAATATGGCGTCGACAGTTAAGTATAAATAGGTGTAGTTTGTAGTGACTGCATCGAAAAATAACACACCATAGTAATCGGTTCCGTGCACCGAGCGAGGGGGCCACCCCTCCTGGTTCAAGGTCACTAGGGTGAGCGCTACCAACCGTCCTGTTTTATTTGTGTACACCAACTCCATTTGTATGCACTTACCCCGATGACGTCCATTAATCTACCTATCCAATTACGTTTGCGCTTCGCGGTCATATCGCTTTTTAAACTTCCACAGATTGTTTGACAAATGAAACCTCTTTAGTTTATTACGCGCCGCAATATTCGAAATTTGAACTTACAAAGAGATTTGGAGCGTAGACATTTTGTGATTGGAATAAATACTTCCTAAAGAAAATCAATTTTTAAAATATTTAGATAGGGGTTTCAACCCCATCTAAATATTTTAAAAATTGATCTGTCAGTAAAGTCCTTGGACTCGGCCTCAGACAGATTCGCTATACTCAAATCATGAAGGAAAATAAGTACGAAACGTTTCGCTTCACTAAAACCCTTTACATTACGATTCCTGAGAATCTATGATCACTGGAATTGTTTATCGTGTTTTGTAAATAACGATTATAAATGTATCTATCGTTTCACATTTTTAAATTGTATTTTAGTTAAGGTGTAAGATTTATTTATTATATGACAATAGATAACGTAATTCATTAAATGCATATATACGACCATGACGTCAAAATATTTTTTAAATATTTTACTGTATGCATTTAGTTGAAATGCTAATGAAAGATTAATTGGTTAACGCCAGTATATAAATAAGTAGAATTGAGATTAAACTCATCTAATTATTATTTCAGATTGTTAAATTATCAAATGTAGTCATTAATCAATTCCAAGGTGTCGTCGGCTATTCATCTAACAGTCGTAGCTTCATTTTTTGTTTGGACATATTGCCTACACGCGTCGAATTGGCCTCTATGATTTGGCTAAACGCCAATTAATTATTAATAGTACCGCCTTCGAAGTATTCGTCTATTTGTTCTGCTGTCCGAGAGTAAGAGCTACTCTTGTACCAAAGAGTATAAAGCTTTGATTTAATTGTTTGACAACTGAAAAAGGTTACCGCCTTTTATCTTGTAATACATCAATCATCCTAATACCATTCTTACTGTATCAGTGTTAAACGCTTTTGTATTTATTTAAATTAGATAAACATAATGTATTTTTTCGATAAATAAAATCATCTCTTGTCGACAAAGGTTGTTTATCCATATCCAGAAGGTAAATAAAAATTTGTTAAATTTGGTTTTAAAATCGAATTCATATTTAGTACTCAAAGATGTACATCCGATGATAATCATTTCACAGGTATTGTAACAATGAATATGTTCTAGGATCGAATAGGCGGGGGTAACGCACGCGAACGCGACAAAAAACCGCGGCAAAAACAACTCGCTGTCGTCCAACAGACCTAGGGCCGATGACCTCGCGAATTAGCGCCGAACTACCATTCTCTTTTCGATTTGAAGTAGGCACAGAAGGCTCACTCGATACAAAACGCGATAAAATCCCAGTTCGTACTGAGAATTATTGAAAAATCAAAGAGTGCGTGTCCATTCAACTTTCCAATTTATAATAGTGGACCAATCAAAACAGTATTTCTGAATATTTTTGTTTAATTCTTGAACTACATATTAATCCTGGAACTAAAAGTAAACAAAGAAAATACAAGACGAAAAATGTATCTATGGCTGAGTCAAATCAAAAAAGTCAAAATAACACAAAGTATACTCTTGTAAAGTATACTTTGTTTAACTTTTAATCTGTGATCAAATAATCTTTGCATCCAATTAAACGTAGAGACATTAAATATATATATAGACGTTTTTTGATAAATTGTTGTAAATAAAATTTATATCATCAAAAATATATAAAATCTCTTAATCCAAAATGCGTAAAATTCTAAATAGGATGTCCCTAATGTTAACAGAAGTGGCTTTAAAACATCTTATTGATAAGGTATTGAAGGCAGCTTTTGAATAATTGCGAGTCACAAAATTAACTCAATCCGTACATCGCAAGTAGATACAGGTCGATCAAAACCTGATAGGTATTTAAAGAAGAATGGAGAGTTCCCAACTGCGCCCACACTCAACCCTGCCCCAGTTTGCCCCTTTATTGGTTCCCTGAAGTTTGTATCGGCGGGTCCATTGTAAGCCCTTGTTCCTGAGATAATAGCCGGAAACTCTTTGCTTTCAACTTTTACTAGTTAATTTTCAGCTTGTTTCTAACTTAGTAAATATTTCACCTTTATTTTCAGTATAAGTAATTTGTGCAAGGATATGAAAATAAACGCAATTTGTTTTAAAGAGATTTCTCAATACTCTAGTAGAAATAGATATAATGTAATTGCGCATTTCTATTAAAACCCAAGAAACAAATGTTTGGCTCCTGAAAAATCTAGCTATATCCAGTAATATTAGAATGGAAGCCCCCAAGGTTCGGTCGCGGTCGAGAGCCCGTGGGAATCGCCGGGCCGTTAGAAAAAACCAATTACTGCCAACAAAAGTCAACCTCATTCGCCGCCGACCGGTTTATATTTATAACGTGATCAATACGTGCGTAGGTATACGATAAAGATGGCAAAATTTAATGATCACTTTTTAATTCTGATAAATTTCACCTCATCTCATATTTATATTATATGAACCAATGAGTATCAAGTTTTGATCACTGGACAATTCGTGGGGTACCGGCAGAGTAGAATAGTACCTACCCCGGTACCAGGTGTCGTAGGGCGATTAATTAATGCTGATATGATGATGATTAAATATATCATATGCATTGCGTTTATTTATACAAATATGTATGCCACGTTTATTTATTTTGTATATATATTGTCTGCACCACTATATAGATATTTTTTTCTGTTTTGTGTAATAGTTGACTGGGAGATAATGCCATCTGGCATTAAGTCCGCCGTAATAAAGTTATATAAATAAAAAAATATATCCATATTCAACCTACCTCCTTGTAACTCCTCTCCAGATAACATAAGTGAATCATAAATTTGGCCCTCGAAAGCTCGCTAACTTGTTCGACCTCCACATAAATATTACTTACTACTTTTAATTCATTGTCAGTCAAAAGGTCCATCTAATGGTATTGATAAAGTATTCAACAAAAAACAAGAGCCAATATACCTAAATAATGTCTCCGCTTACAATTAACGAATGAAAAATGATTACGGTGTATAATGCAGAAACATCCGTTTACCGATGAATCGTTAATTAAAACTGTTAAACTAACAACAGCTTCTTTTTTATTTATATTTCCTACTGGCTCATTAAATTTGATTGATTTTTATCTCTTTTTTATACCTATGTCATAGTAATATTTAATTTATAAATAAACACAAGAATAATAAACCTAGAAAGTGTGATAAAATATTTTAAACGAATCTAGACTTTAACATTTAACGATTAAAAAAAAAGTATTTTTAATCAATAGTTAAGTCGACCCTCGTGTTAAAATTAACTGCAGGGGACATGTTTCAATTAACACTTGTAGCTGTTCACCCTAATGAGACAGAGATACCGATCTATCGAAACCTTCCGTTGGTAGCTTTAAGTGAGTGACCATTTTCATAAAAAGAAATATTTATTCGTTGATGTCTTGGCTGAAGTAAATATTTACTCGAACATGGGGGATACAGTATCAGTATCAGTATAAAAACAAATCCAATAGAAAGTATCTTTTAATGCCTATAATTAATTGACTATCCAGGGGTTGAACAAAAAGACGAAAGGATAAAGTAGAGCTCTTTACTTCGTGAATAAAACAGAACGTCTGATAGATATAGAGAGAATTGAAATATTGAAGTCGTTTATTTGATTGTTTACATTTCTATACGAATAAATTCTGCGGCACCGTTCTAAATTCAAATCGAATTATTCGAATAACGAATTTGAAATTCAAATGACGGACGACACTTTCCGTGCGCTAGTTTTGTAATTTAAAAAAATGTATACTGTACGCATCGGAATATGTATTTCATTTTGAATGTTTTTATTCATAAAGCTTTTAATCTGTATGTTTTAACAAGCCATTCGAAAGAATAAACTAGTAGTATTAATAACAAACATTAAATTTTTTCCGATATATTAAGCTATATATTATGCATACATAGTTATAATTAACATAATTGAGAAAAAATTTATAAAATATTCTTCTTACAGCCTTCATTTTCATCATTTTACCATTTCAAAGTTGTATGTATTTTAATCTATAAATAAAAGAAACAATCCAATTTTCCAGTCACGTGTGAGGAGAAAATAACCAAAACATCAATTACACAATAAATATTTCAAATCGGTCACGGCACGATCATCCTCGGTGGTCTGTACATTATGCTACTACGCGGGGACCGTTACGAATCCGCATTTGAAAAATTACTGTTCCTCTAAAATGCCGGTTGCGCGCTACCGTGGTGAGACCTATTACTTCGCTGTACTTTCTTCCATTCAATCATCCGGTTGCAGCAATTTGAATAAAGAACTTAGTGACTTGTCAATTCCAACATTATCTCGTCGTAATAAGTAAACGGCTTCAAATAAATTATTGTGATAAACTTATTTATCCTGAGAATTAAAAACATTTAAAATACAGGTATTTAGCCATTTCGGCGTCCATATGCCAGCTAGTTCGATAAATTTTGTTAACTGTTTATTCTAGAAATTTTATCACGTGCAAGCGTGTGATAGAAATAACGACATTTGGAAGTAGATAATCAAAAGTTTGCGGCAAAGTTGTAGCACCAACAACAGGTACCAATCAAACTTTCTTGTCGAGGTAATTTGGTGAGTTTCGCAAAATTCCGACAATTCTCTATAACTTTTTTGTTTTTACATTGAGATAAGCTGTAATTTTTTTTTGTGTGCCAAATAAAGTGCCTCACCGTCATATGTCTAATAAATAATTAATCTGCAATATAATTACTAAAACGAATCTTTCGGTCTACTTCTAAACCATGCTACTGTTTTAGTTTTGGTGCGGTCCTTTTTAATTCAATGATATCATTAAGAGAATACCTGTATCGGAAAATCGGAACTTTTGAGACAACTTTATCATATCAAGCATAGGAAGTCCACTGCTTTTTTTGCACGGAATTTTGCCCTTAAATGCCGCGCTGGGCAAGCGCGTTGGTAATCTCAGAGCTCAGCTTTCGCAATAAGAACGCTGCTGCCCATCCCCGCCCTGTACATTTGAGCTTAACGGTTTAGGACGCATATACCGCCATCTGTCGGTTCTGGTACCTCAGTCGCCTCCTACGACATCTGGTACAGGGAGAGGTACTATTCTACTCTGCCGCTACCTCCTTTGGCCTGAGAAGCTGTCATTAATATTTTTAACAATTAGATGCCCTCTCGATATCCATAGTCGACTGGTGTTCTTGTCTGAAAAATATCTTGATAAAAGATAATATAATAAAACTATCAGCTTTTACAACTCATCAAGATACATCAAAGCATCATTTTATTATTTAAGCGTATATTCGCTTGGATATACACCTTCCGGCTAAATTCAACGAATACAAGAACTTAATGTAATAATAATATATAAATAATAAATTCACACTATATCTCATATATTGATCTGGCTCCGAGTAAAGTCTCTTAAAACACTTGTGTTAAGGACATTAGTCAATAGTGGAATCACGATATTATTATATACCCAGACACAGAACAAACAGAAATATCATCATGTAAATATTAGTTAGTGGGGATCGAAACCACGACCTTTGGCGTCCAAGATAAGATCATTACCATCTGCGCCATCGGGCCCGTCATGTGTATAAGTATATCCCACAGATGCGATGTTTGTTTTTAAACGAACCCAAAAAGCGCTATTCCCGGTCATTAATAAGCAGCAGCCACAATCGTCGGTGCGTTTTTGCGTTGGCTAATTGCGCGCTCCGTGCCCCTAATTGAACGGAGGCCGTAACCGGCCCGCCGTGTTTGCTCAGCGATTATGCCGCCTATTATTATGTGCATTCGTTTTTTAATCGATAATTGAATTCGAATTGAAACTGAGACGATGGCTGAATGCGAATTATGCATTGTCCTGATATAGAAGTGCAACGCGCGGGAACAGAGTTACCTCGACAGTATTATATCGACTATAATATATTTTTAAATACCAATTGTTATAGTGAAGTGAAGTTATTTTAGTACTGTCGCAATATAAAATATAAATAAGTCCATGTGCTATTATTTCAAACAGACTTCAAAACACTATTTGATCGACATCATTCACTACACTTACACTCAACTCAACCTGCTGTCATGGCTGAGCATTGATAATGCGTGCTATTACTGCATAGGCCTTACGGTTAGTTGACATTCCAACTAGCTACCATAGCGCATTCTATGCTTAAATATATCATTGCTTTGTGTAGTCGTTTAATGTAGCTATTAATTATTTTTACAAACATATCATCACCTTATATTTTAACTATCTTTATAAAAATATTAGATCAACTCGTTAAAATTAGTAGTAACAAAGTAGTGTATCAAAAGTCTGTCTAATTTTAATATAGGTAGGTGCTCTATATAAATTTCCCAGTTCATTCAGTGATATTAAACATGGAACAACAATAAAACAAACGCCGACTGTATTACAAAATACAAACGAACAGCATTTTCGCGTGTTTATGAGCTGCGGCCGATAAAACTTCCATTATTGTCTTAACATCTTGGCACAGCCCGAGTGCCCTAGCCCCTGCCGACCGCCGCTTTGAGCTTTTACGGCACATTTTCGAATTAAGAACGCTCTTCATTCGAAAATTGAGTTTGATTATCGAATTCTCTTGTATATAAGACTTTTTATATCCCGAATGTTCTATTTTTAAATTTTATTTGATATAATGGATAATTATGATCCCTCTAAAATATAAAGAACTGAACTAAGCTCGATCTTTATGCCATTAAACACGTTTTTTTATGTTTACGGCCTTATTTTTTCATAAGAATGTATATTAATTTAGTTTTGTTGTTAAATGAATAGGGAAGTTAAATTACAACATTTTATGTATTGGCACCCGGTACAAGATGTATTGCTTAATGCTTATATTCGCCAAAAATAATGTTTAATTCGCTGATCGCCCTCATAACGTGTTTATTATACTTTTTTTAAATTAATATAATTAGATAGTTTCAAAGTATACTTATTTAAACAGTATTTAAAAAATTTTTTGTTTGCAAATTTTACTAATCGACGCAGCGATAAAAACTATACCGTACAGGAAGGGCTCTTAGTCATTCGCTAAATTATTCGGATAGTTTTTTTTTGTTACTACTTGCTTTAGAGTTATCGCGTACACGTTTTATGCTATTCCTATTCTAAAGAAACTATGTGTCATACAAGAGGAATTCCAAACGCAGCAGGCCGGCTAAGGATTACCGAAATTATACAACTATCCTTCTATAGACCTGACCTCTAACCGCTGTAATTCTGTTTTAATGGAATAATTTAAGGAGTAACGAATCTATATTAGTTAGCAATAACGAATAATTAAAATGACATTTCACTAATAGCATAACTAATTTGCACACTAATGTCTATTACATATTAAACTTACTTTTTGCTTAGTTTAGATACATCCGAACTCAAACGGATCCGTGGGCGGACGTTAGCGTAATTTTTGTAATATAAGAAAATAATGTATTTGGTATTAGAAGTATATTAATAAATCTAAAAATTTATAATACATCGTTGTCGATTATATTCTGAAAATACCTGATTTCATAAACGGTGTCAATGTCCACTTATTTGAGTACGCAGACTTTCTTAGCGTTAATTTCAAAAATCTTATCAAATAAATAGAATAGAAACCTTTAACTTGTACAGTACAGTGTAACAATAAGTTATCCGAAAGTACACCGACGCGAATTAAGCAGCAAAGCACTGCTAATTTAAAATACTTTTTTCAATTGCACTTTAAAAAATAGCAAGTTCAATAAAAAATTAAATCAGTATGCAATCCTCAACAGACAACAGATAAAAAACTTGACAACCAAGTGCCCTATTGTCACATCTCGACTCGGCAAAAAGCGGTTGCAGAATTAACCCCCAGCAGCTGCGCTCCAAGGCAAACCGCCCGCTTCTTTAGGCCACGTCGCAATCATTTTTTTTCTCTTTCTAAAGTATCTAGAGCTTACAATGCGTATAGACTTTAGGTCTATTTATGGAAAGTGGATCGCGTTCGATACAGAATCAATTATAAACGCCTTGATTTGGATCGAATGCATAGCTCTATTCAAAACATTCTTTGTTTTTTTTTGATTATTTATTACACATCTGAATTTAACAATTATATAATATTATTATTAATTCGCTATATATTACCGAATCGGAGCATACTTTATTATGAAGAAAGACTCGTTACTTACTCTACCCATGTTCTTAAATCGTTCAGACTGACAATACAAAGCATGGTGGTTGAAAACTTGTATTTTTGCATACAGGGTATATTGTCGCTAAAATAAACCATGTGAAATTCCCACCGGATCCACTCCTTCACGAGGAGAGACAGTTTTATAATAAAAACAAACTGGTTAAAAAAATAAATAAATGCTAAAATTGTTGACCCTAAATAGTTCAAAAAAAATTCTCTGTGAAAAAATAAATAATATTGAAACTAGAAAAAATATTTTGCTTTATTTATCTTATTTAATAAACTAAATCTTTATGATCTTATTAATTTTTTTTATTGACACCCATCTTACGAAAATTCTAGCAACGTTAAAGTTTAATTTATGCGTCTCTGTTCTATAAAATTTAAAATTATGTAGGCAACGTTTAAAATATCAATTCTCGCCAACGAATGCGTAAGGCAGGTCGACATAAATAGCCCTGAATTACTATCTGCGCCGTTCGCAGCCTACGTGATAAAAAGCATGTCCTTTATTTATTCATAGGTGCATATTGTAAGATTGTTCCTACTTTTTACTACAAAGTCCTTTCTTTTTTATTTTACTATTGACAAGTCAAAGGTTAATTGATTATAGTTGGTATGCATATTAAAAATATTTTTGAATGAGTTTATCATTACCAGATAATTTCCATTTACAAGAACAAAAGTATATCGTGGTTTATTAAAATTATTTTATGTATCTACATACTATACTACAAATAGTATTTATGCTTTAGAAATTACCATTTGGTATGCACCTGCTTATTTCTCCCCTCTCTTTCTTCCACACGAGCTGCACGCGCATCTCTCTCAGCTCATGAGTCGCATATTTCGTTTTACGATCACTTTAATGGAGTGATTGTGATCTGGATGAATGGACATCGCGAATGCAATTAATTATAAATGTTAAAGCAAATTCCCATAATAATTATCAAAGAGGAAAAGTAATTATAGGGCCCAGTCGTCAGGCAACCTGGATATAAACGACGAGTATTGATATAAAAAAAAGCATGTGAAATAAAAATAGGTAGGTTTTATCGATATTTTCATAGAAGGGAAAAAACCGTGCAAATTGGCGGACATAAACAACTCACAATCACTCTTTGAAAAAAATTACCAACAAAAAAGGGAGTTATTCGACTGAGCAGGTGTCACGATTTTCAGTAATGGTTTAAACTTGAAACTAACGCCCGCCTCGACACTGCGTTAACGGGATCGCGCGCCGCCTTAGTGCCAAGCGGATTAATCTAGAACTAACAAGTGACTGACAGCCTAGATAGCTGTCGGATAAATCCATTTGTAGGCAATATTAGATAAATTGAAAAGTAATAATTTAATGCATATACACTATGGAATCATTTCATTATTCCTATCTTCCTAATCATACCAACCATTAGAAGTCCACTGCTGGACATAGGCCCCTCAAAGAAAGGAGATGTTTTGCCCATAATTGCCGCGCTGATCAAGCGTGTTGGCAATCACAGAGCGCAGCTTTCGCGACAGGAATGCTGTTGCCCATCCCCGCCCTGTACATTTGAGCTGCACTGTTTCGGATGGATATACCGCCATCTGTCGGTTCTGGTACCTTAGTCGCCTCTTACGATACCTGGTGCAGTGGGAGGTACTCTTCTACTTTGTCGGTACCTCAAGGTATTATTCCTATACTTATATTATTCTGTAAGTGCTTGGTTTTTATATACATGTTTCATAAGGCTTGGTGTGTTACTAAAAATGGTTTATAACTTCATACATATCGGCAATATGTATGAAGTTATAAACCATTTATTTGTCATTGTTATTGATTAGAAGTAAGCCAATCGATTACGTTACCTTAATTAAAATTAAATTAAAATGTAAACTACTGGTTGTTAACGCAACGGGATGTGGTTTGTGACCGCCGATAAGTACATATTGCATAATATCGTATTTATGACAAATTTTATCTGTATTTAATTATATTCATAGCAGTAAGTAAACTGACTCTAATAGTTCTGACCATAGTAAATAAATACTTTTTATTCACTTAAAAAATGTCGCCAAGTATATTACCATGTCACCACTTTTACATTAAATCCTAAGGCATCCATTTTTCCGTGGAAATTTTTCAAATTTCCGTCAGATTTTTTAGCACACTACACTTGCAGACATCGTAATTTCTTCATTCATATTATGTTTGGATAAATCCGATTCTCCCGGCAGTTACAGTTCAGTTATATAGTTATTGACATATAAACTTAAAGTTTGTTAGTATTATATATGCATCATGTAGTTTTATTACTGATTTATTCCTAGCTTTTGATAAAATTCTTAAATCTCGTGGGAAGTTAGACTTCAAAAATAACAATTGAAACTAGCTTATAAGTTGACAACAACTTAAACGGATCTGCTAGCGTGGTTTGTGCATGGGGTCGTGGGTTCTTTCCGCACCCAGGATAAAAATTATGTAGTATAATAATTAAAGTATTTCGCATTTTATTTGTTATTCTTTTATTTTCTGATATAAGTGCTTTAAGCTTATCGTAAGCATTTTATTGTTCCATTATTGTATTAAATGAATATAAATGTTATCTATATTAAACTTCCATGTGTCTTGTTGTAGGTTATTACCAGCCGGCGGGCCCGCTCATCAAAGAAAGCGGGGCGGAAGCGGAACGCGCCCTGGCGCGATACCACCCGCAGCCCCACTACCACGCACCGCACCCACCCGTAAGTACTTAAAATACAAATAAAAATGACTTGTATAAATACATAACATCATCATTGTGTAAGAAAAATAAAAAATCAAATGTTCGAACTCGAAATCTCTAGAAGTGGAATATCTAGCCTGCGTGCACAAGCGGGTGAGTGCTTGCAACCCCGTGAAATAGGTCGCGCGGCAACATGTATATACCAACTCACTAATAAAAAAAAATGCTGATAGGACGCCATAATAAATCTACTTTTTTAACGGATTTTAAACGCGGTTTATTTAACTTTATACATTTTTTTGTTTGACGTTCTCAAGATGAAACCGGTCTCAATAAGAATTACCGCATAAAATAAATATGCAATGTTTGTTCAGGTATTGCAGCAGTACGGACCATACTACCACCCAACCGAACTATGCTATGGGCGGTACTATAGACCAACGGGACCTTACCACATGCCTCCCCCACAGCCCGATGCTCAGGTCAGTTAATTCAGCATCATAAATACAAAAGCGGCCTTTTCAAGTAATATAACTGGTCATTCGAGCCATATGTCGTCTGATGGTGTTGACGATTTTTGTTCGTAAACGCAAACCCTGATGGTTATTATTGTTTGTTTCCAGATGGTAGGAGTTAGCAGCGAACCATACGCACCGCAGTACTACGGCACCCCGCCGTGTTACCAACATTCACCACAAAGAATACCATACGTAGGTCAGTACCACAAAACATCACACATATTAACTTTTACTTGAGGGTGAAACGTCAGAACACAAGCAAAATTCTCAACGGGTTAATAATAAAATTTTGGACAATTATTTTTATATTGTTGTGGTTAACAGTTGTTTCATATTCAAAAGCTTTCATATTCATACTTTTACTGTATAAGGTGTCGTAAGAGGCAATTGAGGTAGGTTCTTTTTCTTGGGATGATGTCATAGATATCCAGCAATGTGCCCAAAAAACGTATAGACGGTCAGCGTTGCCAGATATCCCGATTCTTATATCAAAATTAATTACAGCTGTTCTGAGCCCGGGTGGGCTCTGTCCTCAGTCAACTCCGATTTATCGGGGATAACTCGACCATACGTGCAGCGTACTATATATTACCACCTAAACGTGATAAACGGCAGAGTAGAATAGTACCCCCCTTTGTACCAGGTGTCATAAAAGGCGAATTACGTACCGGAACCGACAGGTGGCCGACCAAAAAATCCCCCTGTTTCAGGGAGCCCTATGTCCAGCAGTGGACGTTCTATGGCTGATAATTATAAAGATAACAAAGAACAATATTTTAAATTATCTGGTTGTATATACTTGTTTAAATATCTTTTTCCATTCAAATTTTCAAAATTACGTGTTCATAAAGAAAACTGGCAGCGTTGTATTGTGATTATTTTTTTTACCGGGATACTTATTTTCTAAAATAAATGGAAAGATTACCCAGCTATTTTTCAATCTGATATTTGTTAAGGCATTTGTCTACAAGGATCAGTTGGATATCATAAATTTATAAATGGTATAAGTCACTGTTGCAGATAGACATCAATCAGGCTTTCAAAACTAAGAAAGAACGGTTCCGACAATTTAATCCGAAACGTTCTAATATCCAATCTGTATTTTGTATTTCTGCAACAGGGACTCCCTCTTCCTCTGGAATATAACGCATTACAAAATCAATTGCTGGACATCATCCACAGTACCACAGACATTACAAGAGATTCCTCTTTCCTTGTCATAAACTAAGGTTTCTTATTAGGGTAATGACCAGTATACAAGCTCAGCTAGAACTAAACAATATCAGCCATCAATACCTTGCTTTTAAATTAGTTTCTTACAATAATACAATGTTCAATAGACGTCATTTAAAAATAAAACTTATAATGTAGGTACAGTTGTTTAAATACGAGTATACTATTAATAGCATCACAAGTATTGAAACTGATCTATTTATGTCGTTGTACGCGCAACATTTCACAATTGATCCATCACTCGTATGAGTCATTAGATTGATGTTATATATATGTAGTTTTATCACACGGCTGCTGCGTTCAGAGTAGTGCAAGCTTAGGTGCTCATTAATCGACTACTCTTTATAACGTCATATTTGTAAGATACTGCTTATACTTCAACAACATGAATTATTCTTAATACAATGGTTCAATTTGTTGTGGTTTTACTCTCCTAGATTCTTAGTAGATAGTCTCGTAGATATTCTTGTAGATATTCTTAAGTAGATATTTACAGTTGATAATAGTATATAATGTATGATCTCAGACCTACAGAATATGCATATAAAATTCCATAAAAATCGGTCAAGCCTTTTCGGAGGAGTATGGTAACTAACACTATGACACGAGAATTTTATATATTAGATGATGATAGAAATTCAAAATGAGTTATTGAATATATTGTCGATTCTAGCTCGTCGACGCTGTAACTTATTTCCATTTGGAATTTCATAAGTTTCTGTCGCGTCATTTCGCGTTTCATAAGACTGTACAAGTTTTAATGTAGTGTTTAAATAACACCACAGCTTAGTTAGATGTGGTCCGAGATTGTTTATAGACAGTCATAAAATTGTTTCATTTCCTACGGGAAGTTGTAATGCGTTAACGCAAAAGAAAAACTTCTTTGTTTCTAACCACTAAAAGGTTGGGTAATTAATTTAGTTACTTCCCATCGAAATTAAAGTAGAACGGCGTGTTTTTTAATTCCCAGATATAAACTTTATATACCTTGATAAATTAAGTATATAACATATAACCATGCACATAATAGACGCTCACGTGCTATAAGAACCTACATACACAAGAACTTTCCTTTATCAGGAATTTTTTTGGCAGAAAAAAAACAGCCTTGGGTTGAGAAGGTCAGAAGGTCAGGTTGCTTGGCCAGAGAAGCATCTTATACAAGATGTCGATATAAAGTACTGGAATCGACAGACGGAATATCTACCCGAAACATATCTCGAATACAACAAGGCGGAAATGGGCAGCAGCATTTCCGTCGCAATTGTGAACACGTCTGCCCAGCGCGACAATTTTAGGCAATTTTGCCTATTTGATGGAGAAGCCTATGTCCAGCAGTGGACGGTCTACGACTGCAATAATTATGATGATATTTTGTTGCAGAATATCGAGGATGCTCGTGCCCACTTAACGCGTGTCCAAAAAACGTCCTTATTGGGCCCGTTACTGGTAAAGCCCCCACCGGTGGCGGCCCCGCGGACGTTCCCTCGGCCCTCGCGCCGCCCGGGGGCGCCTTCCGGACGAAGGTGCGGGCGTGCGCACTTGACGCTGCCGCTGACACACACGGCAGCGGGAAGGTACCCTTTGTTTCATTATTATTATTCCTAATGTCTAGTAGTCGTTACACCGAGACAACTTTGTATAAGTATCGTATTTTGTCTTTGTGAAACCGCTAACCGTTTATATCCTCCACGAATCCTCAGAGGCCCTCATTGAACTCCGTATTAAGCATATTTTTTCTTTTTTATATTCTAGGACCCTCCTCTCGAATCGCAACCACCGGCCGCAGCGGATATACCACACTCATGCCCGCTTCCAGCGATCGGAGGAGCATCACCAAAACGTGAAATATATGACGTTCGCGAGAACCTGCGTTTAGCAGGAGACCTCCCGGGCCCTGCTGATACTTTAGGGCCCCCGTCGCCCGCTCGAGGATCAGCTGGGGCTTGCGCACCTCAGCCGCCCCCCGCCGCCCCACGTAGGGCCCGCCTCGGCAAAGCCATGGCTAGGCGTTCACTTGTTGGGGACGGAAAGAAATTACTTCTCACCGCCCCTCAACCATTAGTCCAGTCACACAGTGACGCCGACGATGACGTGCTTGCTATATCCCCGCCTGTTTGCGCCCCCATCGACCTATCATCTTCCGACGAACGATCGACTCCTCTCGTTGACGTCAAGAAAGAAAACGAGGGCCCCACTAACTCCTCTATGAGGAAGACTGACGCTCAAGCACTGAGAGAGCACAATTGCACCGCTGTCTCTGACCAAACGGATAACACTGATGCGGCAAAAGCGGTGAAGCGGAGGTATTCTAGGCCAAAACTAGAGATTAATATGAAAGATACCCAGCTCGAAGATGGCTGTAAGACCAACGGTATAGGCGAGCATGTAAAGCTACAGAAACGGAGAAAAGTGTCTGGTGAGCTGACCGATACCCGTTTAGAAACTATCACAAAGGAGCCGAAAAAAAAAGCCTCTTCAACGAAGAGGCCGCCTAAATCCACTACGGTTGAGAAAAAAACTGTTAAGAGAAAATCAAAAAATCCAACTGGAGGACCTCGAGCTAAGAAAGCGCTCGTTGAATCGGCGGTGAACGAGGACCCGCGGCTCAAGAATGTAGCCGCCGTCACCGAGGAGCATCCGACGCCTAAGACTAAGAGCGCACTCCTTCTCGATAACCTTATCAGGAAGAACAGTATCGACCGCGCGGACGCAAAGGGTTACGCCGCAGACGCAAAACTTAACCCCGCTGAACTGTTTCTCACCCCGGACGAAAACGTTGCGCAAAGCTGCTCCAAGAAAACTCTCAACATAAACAACAACGTCGTCGTCGAAAGCGCAAGCACACCGGCCAACGGCGTGAAGCCGAACACAATCGCGGCCGTCAATCAACTTTTAGGGAAGAAAATGGCGTCCAAGAATCCATGCAAAGTGGAGAAGGTCGACTCGAAGATCACGCACTCTCTCAAATCAGTATTAAAAACCCCCACCGCGACTCTCGACGACAAAACCGAGAATATTGCACCGACCGTAGAGAAAACGCTGACAGACAAATGCGTAACCGGGCAAGAATCGATCCAAGAAAATGAGGAGATCTCTAACGAGGAGGGGGACAAACAAATGACGGGAAAAGTCACGAAACACCGACCGGACGTGGAGCTTAAGCCGGTCGACGCAGGAGAATCTCAGAAACCCCCGGAGAGCGAAACAGAAGTCAAAGAGAAGCCAAAGAGGAAGCTATCTAACGGTGAGCTGAAAGGGAAGAGCGCCGAGAAAGTTGTGAAGCTTCTGGTGTCGAAACGGCCAGCGATAAAGGTGGACGAGGCGACGTTGGTCGTGGAGGACGCCTGCTCGGCGGTGAGCGGGGGCGCGCGCAGGGCCCGCAGGCGGCGCAGCGGCGGCCACCCGCGGCGGCCCCGGC